>LRSR01004362.1:0-10343 GCA_001579985.1 Hypsibius dujardini
GGTCTTGCCCTGCTCGGCGCGCGATTCTGCGAGGAGAAGGAGGAGGCCGCCGGCCAGCGCGAGGTTACGCATGAGGAACTGTACGTCCCAGAGGATTTGGTAAGCGATGGTCTGCATGGCGACGATGCCGCAGAGGACGCCACAGGCGATGCCGACGCGCTTCCGCAGGAGGATCATGATGCAGGGAATGATCTGGCCGAAGAGATTGAGGATGACGAAGATGGTGCTGAGGAAGTATCCCATATTCCAGGTGGCATCCATCTGTGGGGAGAAATGAAAAAATATTAATAACTGTACAATCTTCCGGTTCAGAAAGCATGCTTGCAGCTTGCTTACATGTCTTTCCGCCCGCTGTCTGCCTATCCTGTTTCCTGTCTGTCTGTCTGTCTGTCTACCTGCCTGCTTGCCTGCTTGCTTGCCTGCCTGCCTGCCTGCCTGCCTGCCTGCCTGCCTGCCTGCCTGCCTGCCTGCCTGCCTGCCTGCCTGCCTGCCTGTTTGCGTACTTGCCTGCATGTCATTTTATTTGACTGACGCTTTCTACATGTATCTTCGTCAAGCTCCTCTGTTCGTCTGACCGTAAACTAATCGAGAATCAATCATGCCGTAAATAAGTACTATAAACAAACAAAAAAACAAACAAAAATAATAGAAAGCGACAAACGATCGAAGGAACGGTAAGGAAATTTCAAAAATAGTAACATGGAGAATAATTCCAGAAATTACGTCGGCATTACTGTCAGAATGACTACTTGGAGTGAGTAAAAGTAAAAGAAAAGACTGACTGAGGAGACCAGTGGTTAATTTCCTTCAGCAGAAGAACGTTAAATCAATCAATTCAGCAAAGGAGACTCGAACAACATTACCAACCAGCCAATTCAACAATCAAACGACAAGACAATCAAACAAGTCAATCAAGGCACAAATCAATCGATTCATCGATCAATCAACCGCCCAAAGTAGCCACTCACATAAGCTCGCTGTTCGTGCCACTGAAACCACATGCGAATGCCGTCCTCCAGGAACGTGGATACCAAACACAGCCGCGCGATGTGCGGCAGAAAAACCTTCGTCTTTCGATAGAAAATATCCGAGAAATCCTCCAGCCTGTCCAGCCAGGGCACCTGCTTCACTCCTCGTGTCCGGGCATTATCCAAAAACGAGGCCATTTTCAGAGTGCCTAAAAGCGAGAGAGGAATAGAAATTTACGTACTTACAACTGAAAGAAATTTTACACTTACTTAGACGGAGTCTAGATGGGACGGAGAACTTAGGGGACCTCCGGTTTTTTAGAGCGATTTTTTTATTTAGTGGCAAAAATCACCCCAGCTGTTCCTTCGGTACTTTTTGATCAATAAATACGTGTCAATGCAATAGGTGTTGTTGCCCCTGGGGCAAAAGTACTGCTCAACAGACTGCATTCTGATGACCTCGAGAATGATGCCCGAGTGGATTTGTACTGACCTTATTTCGTCGGCTCAGCGGTCGGCTCTCGATTGTAAACGGATTCGCGGGCTCCGATCTGTTTAAGCTCTGTTCCATCATTAACTTTGAGCATTTCAAAATATTAATATTTTAGTATACGAACTCAGTCCTTACGCAGCCTATTAATTTTTTGTTCGCGATTCTGGATATGCTTTCAACTTTGCCAGAATATTTTGGGTGAAACTACACGGTTTCGGTTCCGACTCTCTCAATACTGTGGCCCGCTGGCTCAATTTAGCCGATCGAAATCTCCGCCGACCGAAACCATCCCAAAAATCGCGTTCTGATTACGGTTACCTTTCGGGGCCTGCCCATTGCGTTAATTTGGGACGGGTGTATTTGTTGTGGTCTGACTTAATTTCCGTGACGTCGATTTTTTCGTGGCGAATTTTTTGTCGATCGCGGACTTTACCTCCAAGCTCCAACGGAAACACAGCCCCTCTGGGTTGTACTCGATATGTGCTGAGGAAAGGCAGAATTTAGTGAAAGTCTTCTTTACTTCACTTTTCGGTGTTCATAATTACATGAATATAATCAAGGAGCGCGGTTGATTTTGCTGATTTTGAGACGCCCTTAGACGTTTTTGTGATTTATGGGAATGACATGAATCTGATATACCGGCTTGCTCATTATATCGATGGAGGACCTATTTTAATGTTATGGGAAATCTGAAGACTTGTATTTTGAATGGATTTGACGGGTGATTCGGGCCAGGAAGCATCCAAGACAACCGCGGTGAGTTGTGATGTCAGGCTGCGGTTGATTGGCTGATTAATCAGTTGAAAATGTCACGATTTTGATTGGTCGATTTGCTTCGGCGGTCCGTCGCTTGCTTGATTGATTACGTACTTGGACTTTTTGCGCTCTGATCTATCTAACGATTGATTGGCACTTTTCGGCTTGATTGAGTGCTCACTTTAAGCTGACTGATATATTAATCTGATTATTCTTTTGCAACTAATTCAGTTCACATTTTCACCTCATTTATTGATTGATTGATTGATTTTTGTCTCTGAAATTTTGTCCCAGAGTGTTTTTCATCTGTTCTAAATTTGGTATTTATAGACTTCAAAATAGAATGAGTATGCTCCTAAAATGAACGTTCGTTTGCATGAAAAAAAGACGTGAAATATCGATTGGTGTTAATCCATTTGTGAGCTTTGAGTGAGATGTTTAATTTACGGTCTGTTTTTTAGTTTTTATAAACATTATGTAACTTAAAAAGATGGTTGGCTTTTTTAGTTTCTAAAAATACAATACAAATAAATGAAACGTTTAGTGACTGTCAGTTTGTTTTTAATTTATATAGAAAACGAAACAAAAATTAGAATTTCAGTTTGCGATGAAGTTGGGCATGCAATCAGACAGAACTGTTCAGACATAACTGTCCAGACAAAACTGTCCAGACAGAACTGTCCAGACAGAACTGTCCAGACAGAACTGTCCAGACATAACTGTCCAGACATAACTGTCCAGATATAACTGTCCAGACAAAACTGTCCAGACATAACTGTCCAGACAAAACTGTCCCTCAAAAAGGGTTTATCAGCTTCCGAATAAATAAAAATAAAAAATACTAATTTTTTTTATCGTTCTTTTCAGGATGGCCAACATAATTTGACCTCACCGATGGAGCCACGACGGAAGGATAATATGCCTGATTTATTACGTGTCGACGCATCGTCGGTGGAGAACGGCGGAGACTCGCACGACCATGCGGCTGCCGTGGAAGGCAATCGAACGCCGTCCCCTTCCCCTTCCGGCAACGCCCCGGAGAACGTTACATCCGAAGTGAAACTTTTGAACGGCGATCGCAACGTACGACTTCTTATATTTATACTCTTTCCCTCAACAACGAAGTCCGTCGACTTACACTTTTTGACTTGCTGCTTTTTTTTGCAGCATGTCGAATCGGCAGCCGGAGAACAAAAGAAAAAGATCCCCGTAAGCGATGGTAGCGGCGACCACTTTTGAGGGTGCCTTTTTTGTTGTTGTGCCGATTTGAATTAGTCCTTGCGTCTTTGTAGGTGGAATCTCTGAGCAAGGAAGAGTTGATTGCACAAGTGAAGAAGCAGATGATCCTGCTGCAGAAGACCAAGGCGCGCTATGACGGTTCGTCACTTTATTTCGGCTTTGAATAACCGATCGGCGAGAAGATGCGGAGATACGCAGTGACATGTAGTCATGACTGACGAACCGGGCAAATAAACCGTTTGCACGAATAAACAGTCACTCGGGGCAGAGATAGGCAAACAGACAGACTGACGAACAGATAGACAGCATTCAGACAGACAGACAGACAGACAGACAGGCAGGCAGACAGACAGACAGACAGACAGACAGACAAGCAAGCAGACAAGCAAGCAGACAAACCAGAGACATCCGGATGGACGAATGAACGTGCAGAGACAGAGAGAGAGAAAGTCCTGCTTACCTGTGTAAGAACTTGTAGGTAAAACACAGCGATTTGGTTTGATCGATTTATCTGCCATTTGCAGAGTTACAAAAGAAGTTTACGGATTCGGAACGGACCATCATTCCAAACGGCACTGCGGAACAAAATTCATCGGAAGATAGAGGCGCATCATTGCTCCGCGAAAAGATCACTTCCCTTGAAGCAGACCTCAAAGCCGAGCGCGAACTCCACCGGAAAGCCAAAGAACAGCAGCAGACCCCGAAAACCGCGCAAAATTCTGTCGCCGATCTGGAACTGCGCGATTACCAGCGCACGATCGCGCTGCTGAACGAGAAGGTCGGTCCCTCTTTCCCTCCGTCTTGTCTGCTTGTCTTTCAGTCTGTTGATTCATCGATCTCTCTGACTGCCTGTTTGTCTGACTGCCTGTTTGTCTGTCTGACTTTTTGACTGTCTGTCTATCTGTCTCCTTGTCTCCTTGTCTCCTTGTCTTTCCTTATCCTTTCTGTCTGACTGCCTGTATGGCTGTCTGTCCTTCCATCTGTCTGTTTATCTCTTCTGTTTGACTTTCGGCCTTTAAATTTCACATGGGAATTCTTTTGCAGGTGACCGCCAAGGACGACTGCATCCTCCGGATCACCGAACAGCTCCGCACTGCGGACCAACTCCTCCTGACCAAACAGCAAACCGTCCAGGATCAGGCCAAGCAAATTGAAGAATTAGCTGAAAAAAATGCCAGGCTGGAGAGTAGTTTGTCCGATGCGCACCGGGAGCACGCTGACAAGGCTCGCCTGATGTCTGGCCTACGCGATGAACTCTCCTCGGCTGGAGAGAAAATTCGCAGCTTGGAAGGGAAGTTGGGGAGCCACTCCGAGGAGCAATCGGACTTGGTGCGGAATTTCAGCCGGCTCCAGGAGAGCGTGGAGGCCAAGGAGCGTGTTGTGCAGGGGAAGAATGCGGAGATCTCGCGGTTGACGGTTGATTTGGCTCATGTGCGCAGTCAACATGATCATGTGTTGCGAGACTTCGAGGACTATAAGGTATCTATTTTTATTTATCTTTTAACCCGTGGCAGGTCATAAAATAATTAATCGCTTTTAATTGATGCTTGTTTATTAATTTGACTTGATCTTTTAAGGTGCGAGCGCAGGCGCTCCTCCGGCAAAAGGACAACGTGGTGGAGAGTGCCCAACGTCAACGGGAAGTAGACGATCTGGTACAGCGCGTAGCTGAGTTGGACGCCGACCTGGAAGGGAAGGAGCGTAAGATTGTGGAACTGAATGAAGAACTGAAAAAGGAGAAGTGGGCCGCGGATGCGGCCAAGCGAACCTTCGATACAGAAAAAGTGCACTGGGAGCGGACGATTTTGGACGGGGAAGTCAAGATCCGTTCGTTGGAGGCTTCCCAGGTAAAACATGCTTTCTGGGAGGATAAACGTACAGAAAAGAGGGCAAACAGGCACGCAGACAACGGGGCAACTCTTCAGGCAGGCAAGACGGTAGATATGCAAGCAGACAGATGGATAGACAGCAGCAGACAGGCAGACAGACAGACAGACAGACAGACAGACAGACAGACAGACAGACAGGCAGACAGGCAGACAGGCAGGCAGGCCGGTAAGCAGGTAAGAATATAGGCAGATAGGCAGAAAGATTTTCAATCTGTATGACTGACAGATACGTAGAAAGGAAAACAAACATACAAATAGAGAGTTAGTCAGTCACTCAGACACGCAAACACACGGACGGACAGACAAGTAGACAGAGAGTCAAGTAATTTCGGTGTTGCTGGACGATAAATTCATAAAGACTGTTGTTTCAGGAATCTGCATTCCAAGACCAACGCCGCAAAATCAAAGCCTACGAGATCGAGATTAACAGCTTGAAGGACCTTCACGGGAGCACCAACGAGAAGCTCCTGGACGATCTCCGCCAACTGCGCACGGAAAACGAAAGTCTGCGCAACAAGGATACTTCCTTGGACAGCCGATTCGATCGCATGGACCTCAGCCTGGATGAGTTGAACTTCACCCGCAGCAAATCGGAAGAATTCGGACCGACCGATGTGGCGCGCTCACGGAGCGGCTCCTCCGAGCACAACAGTTCGCCGACCTCCGAGCTGCCCTCGTCCGTGTTCAATCGCACCATCAGCGTGTCCGCCAGTGAGCCGAACAACTCGATCAACCAACAACCCTTCGAGAAGCTCATCGCCTTCCCGGTGCACAACAGCGTCGCCACCACTTCGGCGAAAGACATTGAGGTACTGTAGAGTCCCGACCCATCCGTGGTACTTTTTAGACCCCCCCCCTCCCAGTAAATGAGACCCGGTGGGCCAAAACAACTGTTACGTTTCAATCGATCAAACAAATCAATGAATCGACCGCCGAAAGAAAGGATGAAAAGTAACTGTGAACTTCTTACGCAATCAATCAATCAATCGACACGCGCGGTCTTGTGGTTCGCACATCTTTGCAGTCAATCAAAACGGTCGCTTTTACTGTGTGATGACGCAGGCACCACGGATGGGTCGCGATTCTACAGTGTATGTGCAGTTGTATATCGACACTGGCCATTAAATTAGTTTTAACTAAAGCGTATTGAGCTTATCTAAAATATTAATATAATATTAATATAAAATATATGGATATTAAGTGTGTAGTGAGAATTTAATTAATAATGAATAAGGTCTATATCACTTAGTGATAGTAATAATTAATAGTGCTACTATCAGTTAATAGTAATAATAAGTTGATAAATTTGCTATTGAAAATTTAGGTGCGGCGGATGGCGCATTTGTCGGAGCTGCTGCACGAAAGCGAGAGCGCCAACGTCCGGCTGAACGACCAAATCCGCCTGCTCAAGTCGGAGCTGCGTCGCGTGGAAGCCAACACGGAGCGCGACAAGCACGCCAACTCGCTGGAGTACCTGAAGAATGTGCTGATGCAGTTCCTGACGCACCGGGTGGCCGCCTCCGAGCAGGAGAAGCTGATTGAGGTGATGACGACCATCTTGAAGCTGACCACGGAGGAGCGCCAGCAGCTGCTGAAGGCCGCCGCCTCGGCCTCCTACATTCCCGAGGGGATCAAGTCCTGGGGCACCTACCTCAACCCTTGGAAGGCCAAGGATGATGGCTGATCTCGTCTCTGGGATCTTCCGTGTCTTTTTGTGGTGTCACTCCTGTGCGAGAGCCTTTTTGGCGTCTTTCGATATTTTTTGCAATTTATGCACGCGGAAGGTCTTTTTCCTCTGTTTTATTTCTCCCTCGCCCGGTTTTTCTTCAGGAACCCAGCGTTGTCGACGGGTTCTCCGCCTCCGCTTCCCTGCTTAGACAGATGGTAGACTTTCTTTCGGCTTTCACAGCGCCTTTGGCGTTCGTCATCTGCTTCGCGTAACAGTCTGTGGTGCGCATCTCTCTTATTATCCTTGGAAATAGTGACGGAACAGTAACGAAAAAAGAGCGTTATACTTTCTGGGACGAAAATTCAAGTTACTGCTTCGCGGTTCGCATCTCTCTTATTATCCTTGGAAATAGTGACGGAACAGTAACGAAAAAAGAGCGTTAACTTTCTGGGACGAGAATCCAAGTTACTGTTTCGCGTAACAGTCTGTGGTGCGCATCTCTCTTATTATCCTTGGAAATAGTGACGGAACAGTAACGAAATAAGAGCGTTATACTTTCTGGGACGAGAATTCAAGTTACTGCTGAGCGTGATGGAACAGACAACTGGAGTTCACGAAGCCTCCGAACGATTGATACGAGCGGCCGGCTAGAGGGGCTGATAGTCGGTTCAATGGAGTAACGGGCCAACCGGTAGGTGATCGGGCAGTCCTAATAATGAACCGTGGGACCAAAACCTTGAGCGGTCCGCCCTCATGACAACCGATTAATCTGGATTCTTGACGGTGAATTCGAAAATTATGCGGTCAGCCTAGAAGGTCATCGCACGACCTGAAAAAGACAGTAGGTCCGGAAGATGGACGATCGGTCTGGAAGGCTATCGCACGGTTTCAAAGGTAGGCAGTTAATCCGAAAGGTGGACGGTGGGTTCGAAAGACATGCAGTCAGCCTGGAAGATCATCGCACAATCTGAAAGGTGGAGGGTAAGTCAACTAAAATATTCAGACAAAGGGGGGGGGGGGCAGGTTCGGAAGAACGAGCTCAAGCATCCAAAATGACTAGGCGCACTCAAAGAGCTCTTAGTATAAGTAAGCATCCCAACTATACGTTACCGTTACCGTTACCATTACCGTTACCGTTACCGTTACCGTTACCGTTACCATCACAGTTACCGTTACCGTTACCGTTACCGTTTCTTGGCTGAAACCCTTCGGCCAAGAGGGCCTCATATCCACCGGTTTCGGGTATACAAAATAAAATCCTGAAGATGAGTTGCTTGAAAAGATGTCTAATTAGACAAAATCCTGGCCGATATTTATTGTCACGTGGGATGGCTTCTCAATTTTTAACCATAATTGGCAAACTGAACACCAACGGCAACCACGGAAGTGTAATATCTTCGTCGGGTGTTCAGTGTCTACCGAACAAAATGAGGCATACCACGCTCATTGGAAAGACTAAAACTCTTTTTTCCGTTGTCCCAAACAGAACCAAAGTGTTTTTTTTTACAAAAAAATTCGCTACTTCTTGCCAAAATAAACTGCTAGGAAAATGGTCAGTGCAATGAGGAGCACAAGGATCACAGCAAACAGCGCCAGTTTCACCTGAATAAAGGGAAACTCGGTCTTATTTATGGGCATAGTTGTATGTGTGAAAACAAAATTGCATTTCAAAAAAGGTTTTACCTTTCGATGACGCATAGTCTTCCGCATGCGTTGAGCCTCTTTCAGTAGGGATCCCGCATCGCTCAGGTCGTCGCGGGTCATGGAGATTGTGGTTTCAATCTTCGACACCGTTTCGCCCTATCAATACAACACATTATTGTACGTGCTTGTAAACGATCTAAAACGGAATGTCCAATCAATTCCGAAGTACAGATTAGCCCACCAAATACAATAAAAATCACTAACCCAATTCAGCAACTAGTGAGGCACGCTACTGCGAGTGAATTACGTACTAACCTGAGATTCTACTAGTACGCTAACGTCCATGAAAAGATCTCGCACTTCTGCAATGCTTCGTTCCAGGGATAAAAGTTCGAAATGCCTTGCGTCTAGGTCTCGTAGAGTCTGTCTTGCATTCTCCGACTCGGATATTATCTAAAAATAACAATTTAACCGTTTGTTTTCAGTGCCTGCAACTCAGACAAACAGACAGAACAGACAGACAGAACAGACAGACAGAACAGACAGACAGAACAGACAGACAGACAGACAGAACAGACAGACAGACAGGCATGCAGGCAGGCAGACAGACAGACAGACAGACAGACAGACAGACAGACAGACAGACAGACAGACAAAGATAAAAAGACGCACCCCTTGCGTGAAAAGGGTTGAAGTTCCGTTGTGCAGGAAGTCATCGAGCTGTTGATCAGTCACCGCGTCCGCCGTTCCCACTGAAGCAGTACGAGAGAGAGTTCACCACACGTAATGAATGCCAACAATCCCAGAGTGCTTTTCACATGGCACTCTAAACAAGCGGAACAAAGGCGATCGACATACCGATTTGAATTTGTCTCCGCAATCGTGCAGCACATCGGTTACGGTAGGAGACTTCCGCCCTACTATATGCCGCTATTGTGTCAGCTAGTCTCCTTCCCAAACTCGCTCGCTATAGAAAAAAACGCAACAACAGGGAACCTTGTAATTTCCACATCACTGAGAAAAACAGTCCCGGAATTTATAATCCGCTTTCGCTGCACTGAATGCAAACCCTGCGCATGTGCTGTAACCTTACCTGACCACGCCCGATAATGAGTCGCCTTGTGTCGTTGACTTGTTCCGCATGTTTAATGTCTTTGTCGAGATCTGAAAAGAAATTGAGAAACAAAAAGCTCGCTCAAAATACTCCCGGCTCAAGTGAATGCGCTCTTGGAATTTCTCCTCAATTTTCGATTGAGAAGTCAAGGGCACGCAATGTGTCAACATAACTGTGAGGCCTCTTTTGTGTGAAGATTCTACTTGCTATCGCATTTCTGCTCACCTGAAAAGAGACTGCGCACTTGCAGGGAAAGCGAGCGGAATTCCTGGACATGGCGCTGTAGGGCTTCGTGTAGACCTGCCAAAACGCGAAACCAATGTAAATAGGTTTTTTCTGCTGTTGGCAGATAGATTGCCCGTGAAAGTGGTCACGTCTTGTATGCTTGTGCTTGTGCGACAGCTTACGGCTTTTGAATTTCCTTTCCCGGCCAAAGATTGAACATTTTCCACTCATTTTTAACTCACAGTCACGGCCATACATCGTTTAGACTTTGGAGTGGCTGGGTCGACACCGTCGCACTTGCAGAGTAACTGAGTACGCACGGGATCTTTCCCAACACCTCGTCGCC
>LRSR01004363.1:0-15447 GCA_001579985.1 Hypsibius dujardini
GTCGCACCCCCCCTTTGTAATCAAACGTAAGCTTTTCGGGTACCACCCACCCACCCTCTGTTGATTACGTAATATGAGGATGATCACTTAGAAAAAAATGTATACTAGTTCTTTTATTTTAGTTTTGCCATCTCTAACTATCATGACAAGGAGGATGAGGGCGATCAGTGTATGGTGTGTTATATTTTTGTTTATCTATGTGTGATTTTGTAGTGGATCGAGGAGCCCAATCCAATAGGACAAGAAATCCAGACCTACTGTCCTTAGTGGTTCCATCCAGCTGCGTCTTCTACTAACTTCTACCGCGAACAAGTGTCCGATAAATTCAGTCATGGAACAGAAATTGTTTTGGCAGTGATGGCTCTGTTTCCTATCGTTCTCTGGTTACAGTACGATCAATGAAGTGGTTTGTGTGCTTTTCCTTCGTTCGCCCATGCTCTGTCACAAAAATATGAGTGGGAATGCTTCTCATATCTGTACAGCAAAGAATACAATATTCAAATCTGGACAGCGAAATTGAAATGTCGCATTGCTGAACATTTTTGTTGGCGTCATATGACCAAACGGTGTAACAAGTCACACGCAATAATACTAACGCGTTGGTCTTTAGTCGGTCTGGACATGAAGCTTGAGCTAGAAGGACTCAACAGTTGAAACTTTTCGGACGACATATCTCCGCCAGGACAAAATATTCAGGGCATAAAGAACTGAAAACAAAAGTGTCTAACGGAAAGGTCGCCGCGATCTACATAATTCATCCAATCTTGCGTTGAAAATAAAAGTGAGTGGAATGATGAAACAATCCTCTATGCTCTTTTCACGAAGAACTTTAGTGCCACCCCTGTCGATCGCTACTGCATATCGAAATACGTTAAAACACCCCGATAAAAGGTATCATCAAGGTTAAACCGTCGGTTATGACTCGATGAAGGTCTTCATATTTGGGAACTCCCTTGGTCAGTGAGTGAAGCTCGGATTGCCAGTGAGAGTTTCCTGTCGCTTGTCGACCGACCGGAGGTCTCACTAAGGTTACCCTCGCCCGTTGTGGACCGGAGGGTGTGGACCGGAGGGTGTGGACCGGAGGGTGTGTCAACAAGGTTTACCGGTATTTTGCCAAACGGTGTGCCATGAAGATGTTTTGCAGCCAAACATTCTACGACGGTCATGGGGCGAAGTTCTGAGCCAGTTTTCGACAGCTGCAAATTCCAATCCATTTCACAAAGTTCACATAGCTCGGCCCCCTAGGTCTCTAGTAAATTTCCCTAACACCAATCGATTCTAAATTGATTTCTGGATAGGACAGTGTTAGAAACAGTTATTCCATTGAGCTTCCTTATAGAGAACAGTTGGGGAATCGTTGCGGACAAGCTGTTGGTCGGAAAAAGAGTTGATGCGAAATAGGCTAGACTTCTCAGTTCTCAGTTCACAACTGGAGTTCGGTTGCATAGAGTCGAAATACCGGTAAGTGTCTCTTAGTCAAAGGGGTGGATGACCGTTGAGCCGACCGGCCGTTGCCCCGGAGAAGTCGAAGGCATAACGGAGAAATGGAAGGCCAGTAAGGTGGATAACTGACCGCACCGTGTGACCACAAATTGTCGGCTTCTTTCCTTTCTCCCGCAAGTCTCAATCACTATATCCGTCCGTATAGCACTATATCAAGTCCGTCTCTGTTTTTCAGGCCTTCCATTTATCTCGTCTCACCCTCTGATTGTTCATCTCACTTTCCGCCTTTCCGTGCCATCCTTCCGTTTAGCTTTTGTAAAATACGAATACTAACCGCTCACCGCTCTTCGAGGGTCTTCAGTCAGTCAACCGTAAAGCAAAGCTTCAGATTATGCTGATTACTGTTCAGATGCCTTTCTCCTTGATATAAATGCAGGAGTTCAAAGAAGAATCCAAACCCTCTCGTTTTGTGCACCTGGCACCCTTACGCCTCCGTCACTCCGTAGGGGTATGCTTCCATCTTTTAGTTTCCATACCCTAGACAAAGAATGTAAAAAAGCCCCATCTATTGAGAATGGATATTTTGAGACCGCAATCTTTTTCGATTCCCTAAGAGAGACTTCATTAATTTCCCAAATTCTGTACAGTGCCTCACGAACTCGTATTTTTGGAATGAGATAGCAATACCGTCGTATGATAACGCATAATAACGAAGCAGTTCAAGTAGTTTCTTACCTACGATCAGCAAGGAATAAATCAAGTTCAGCTGCAGCTCGCGTGACGTGCCTGAGTAGACGGGAGGACTTGATGAGAAGCTCTAAGCGTCGGTATAAATTGCCACAAGCACACACGAGTAGTTCCGGCGGGGTCCCCAATCGAAACCATCCAAATAATAAATCAAAAAACCTTGATCATGACAAAAAAAGCGCGCAATATGAAAAGACTCATCGATTGTTAATCATGTCCTGGAACACGTTGCAGGATTTCTTGAAGGCGCCACTCAAAAAGTGAAGATCCCAAATGTGTCGACAACAAGGTTCTGTCTTCCCGCAGTGAAACGTGCAACACACGGTCCATCCAGAGGAGCTCTACTAGTTCAGGAAACACAACAGCTTTGCTCGCCGTGTATAGGACTGGCATCCTGTTAACTGCAGAAATGGCGGCCACGGCTTTGTGCTTCCTTGTCTTGGCCTGCATTATTGGAACCGCGCTGGGTAAGAACTCGAATGATACATATTTTAATTAAGAATCCTTGCTGTGTGACCTTTAAGTCGGGATTTGGTATTGTGTTATTTTTCAGGCACGTATAACACTGATCCAAGCTTTTCCAAATGGCCGACCTACATGCAGAAACAAATTTTGTTTGCAATCGACACTAGCTACTACAGTAAGGACTCAGATGAACCCGATTCAGAAGTCATAGAATTTTGAGGTAGTCATTTTATGCGGCAGTTTCACATTTCAGCGGCTGCCGAACAGCTGATGATCCGTAATGCGTCGATCCAAATATCGTTGCAAATGAAGAGCTGCATCGCCTTTGTGGAGACGGCTCGCTCGGACACCCGCTACAAAATTTTCATCACCCCTTACACCGCGGACGGGTAAGAGCTGGAACAGTGACAAACAATTTTTTTCTGTCTCGAGCGAAAAACAGACAGACAAACAGATAAACAGACAGACGGACAGACAGACAGACAGACAGACAGACAGACAAACAGACATGTAGCAGGTCAGGACAAGGATGCAAGACAGTATAGCTTGGATTTGTTTCACGCTTCTGACCTCCTTCAGGGTTCTTCAAACGTTCTGTTACTCCTACCAAGGCCAGTGGAACACAGCTATCGACAACCGAGCGACGGAGCAGTTAATGCTGATCACACGCGGGACGTACGGCTGCCTGGACGGGACACTGCACAGCATTCTGAAGTATTTCGCCATTGTGCTCGGCAAACGGAATGAGCATCAGCGGGGCGATCGTGAAACGGTCGGAATTAATGTCCTGACAGGAAATCTTCAGACCAGCCCCTATCCGCTGACGGTATGTTGGATCGCCATCACGTCGTTCAATCTTATGTCCACGTCTTTGTGATATTTTATTTGCAGAACGCGTACAGATTTTACAATGGCAGTGAGGCGAACTGGGCCCTCTTCCCCTACGACTACTGCTCCATCACCCACAACCAGCCGTCGGACTACGCCAATAGCGGAACGCAAGGTTTCACCGTTATCAGCGACCCGAAAGCCATCCCGAAGTTGGACAAAATCAGCAACACGGACTGTAAACTGCTCAGTATGATTTACAGTTGCCCCGCGGCGAACTGCGATCCCAGTAAGTTCATGTTTGTCCACTCACATCTATAAATTAAACTTCGAAGCAGGAAACACCCAAATATTATATGAATATATTTGTACGCACGTTGTTATCGGCATTCTTAAACAGATCAGAAAACCACCTCTTTATTACTTGGCTTCGTGATATTATAGAATTAGATTTTATTAGACATTAGATATTTCACAATTAGATATTATTAGACATGAGATATTTTACAATTAGATATATTGTCATTGTCATTATACTATCCAAACTAATATTGCCACTCTAGTGTCATTTGAAATCACTTTTTTTTAAACCGCGACCTTTATGTTTAGTTAGAAGCAATTTTTTCCACGCATGATTGCGCCACTGGTTTTAATAAAAATTTAAATCACAAATCATAAATGCTCAACACATCATCGTGCCATGCCAACTGTGAGTGACTTCACTGCCATGTCAAATACTTTTGAATTTGAATTTTTGTCATTGCTAAAAAAAGTTTCAGTCTTTCATGACTTGCCATCTATCACCTTTTTCATTATTTTGTTAGTCTCAACCGAGTCACAGGCGGGACATTATCAAAAGCCCTTACACGAGAATAGAAGCTTCGTGTTATTTTAAGTGGGAAATATAGTCAACGACAAGATTGAGTACACTGGAGGGTCCGGGGAATGGGCGAAAGAGGCGGGGCAGGGGGTGGATTTCAAACAATCGAACAATCAACCACCTGACCTACAGTGGTTGCTTACTGGAGTACACTGGAGGGTCCGGGGAATGGGCGAAAGAGGCTGAGCAGGGGTGTTTTCAAACAATCGAACAATCAACCACCTGACCTACAGTGGTTGCTTACTCCCTGCTTTCTTCCATTTTCAAACATGCCACCCCCTGCTCCACCCTTTTTGCCCATATCCCGGACCCTCCAGTGTACTCAATCTTGTCGTTGACTGTATATCACTGTTATACTGTTTCCACCTCATTTACCTTACTGCACTTCTGTGTATCTACAGTGGACTGCGTCGCCGAGAGAATAAAGGCCCTTAATTCAGTGTCGACTGTGAAGCCAATGGCTACAACAATGTCACCTGCATCCCCACCGCCCATCTCTACGGTCGCGGGGTCTGTAGCGACCCTTGCTGCGGGCGCCACCACCAAGCCGACCGTCGCTGCCGGTGTGACGACACCGGCTGCTGCAACTACAATCGCTGCTGGCGCCACTACCGTTCCCGTGACTACCGTTCCCGTGACTACCGTACCGGTAACGACCGTGGCCGTGACGGCTACCACCACGCCGGTCGTGACTACGACCGCGACCAGTACCACGATGACGTCCACCACGACCTTCCAACAGTGCCCGTCCAACGCGTACTGCACCAATGCACCGGATGAGTCGTCCTACCTGCTGGGTCCGTTTGTGCAGTACCAGACCCTTCTGCTGTTCTCCGGTAAGTGTATTATGTATACCAGGCAAACGCTCTGGGTTGAATCACTACATGGGTTGAATCAGTCGGGTGGCGGAGGGCGCCGCAGGCGGTGTGTGTATTGCTGAATGAGTGTTGTTTACAATTTACACTCGTGGCGCCCTCCGCCACCCGACTGATTCAACCCATGTTGTAGTGATTCAACCCAGAGCGTTTGCCTGGTACCATATATGCAAAGCAGAAAATGCGTTAGGATCTTGGTGTAAATTGGTTGGAAAAGATAAAGAAAAATCAAATAGTCCCCTCTTAACAACCTCTTACATTATTTTGGTAAGGGCAACTGCCCCTACCTAATTAATTTGATCACTGGGCATAGGGCAAAAGGAAAGTGCCCTTCTCAATTAAAACATTTAGGACAGAAATATTTTTTTTGCACCCCTAAACTTTCCATCCAACCCGGTACAGCTTAGGGCCAAAAACCATGGTACCTCTTCTGCTTCCCCCCCCCCATCAGGGGCGACTTGAGGTCGGTCTAGAGGGGACGGCAAGCCTGCTGGAGGGAAATTTTCCCCCTCCCTCGCCGGGCGGGGGAACATTGAAAAGCTTAAAAACATTTCCTCCTCCATTTCGCTGTGAGAGAAATTATCTTTTGCCTCTCTCTGACGTGGGGTCTCATCCTTAATCGGCCCGTGCAAGGGAGTGTGGGTTGCCGCAGCGCATCACCATCGGAAAACCACAGATAAAACCTCAAATGTCTATTTTGTAATTTTGGAGGCTCAGGAACCCTAGGTTACGGATGTCTGTGTTTGGTCTGCAGGTCAGTGCGTGTTGGAGTACAAATTCAACTGGGCCACCGCAATGCTCGATCCCACCCAGCCGCCGGAGCTCATCACGAGCTACTTCCCCGGTCCGGGCGGTCCGACGGCCACACCACCGCTCTCCCTGAACTACATGTCATACAGCCCAGCCAACGATGGAACAATCACGTTGACAATGTGTGCCCTTGTAAGTGAAAATCTTGTCTTACAATACTTGTAGGAGATCACAAGGTTATTAAGTGCAATATATTTCGAATTATGTATACACGTATGCATGCCTTCACCGTGTGGTCTCCGAAACTTTTCATCAATTTCAAAAGTTCAAAACGCAAACATTTTTGATTTTCCTTGATTTTCACTGCAAAAAGTCGGTTGAACGGAATAATGGAAATAACTAAAGGCTCTGTGACTCGAATCCCATCCGCCGAATATGTTTTTCTGTATTAAGGGAAGGGGACGAAGCAATTGGTTATCAAAGAACCGGAATGGCGAGATCATATCTGTAGTCTGTACATGGTCTTTATAATTATGATACCTTCGATTACAGATGTCGTCTTCCTGCTTGACTTGCGTGGAAAACGGAGCGGTGGAGTTTCAAGTCAATGGCGCGTCGACATGCCCCAACCCATCAAACACCGTAACAACAGGTGAGTCGACCGAGAACGTCCGTTGTTCCGTTGTTCCGTTGTTCCGTCGTTCCGTCGTTCCGTCGTACCGTTGTTCCGTCGTTCCGTTGTTCCGTCGTTCCGTCGTTCCGTTGTTCCGTCGTTCCGTCGTTCCGTTGTTCCGTTGTTCCGTCGTTCCGTTGTTCCGTCGTTCCGTCGTTCCGTTGTTCCGCTGTTCCGTCGTTCCGTCGTTCCGTTGTTGCTTGTTTGAGGTTCGTAACCTGCTACATATGTACCATATGTTGGACCTAGCACCGGGACTCGTAGAATAAGGTCTACTACAATAAATAAGACGTAGCATGAACAGTCTGGTGACCGTGTATGGTTCTCCAAGCAAAAAGGTTCTGACAACGTTTTTCAGACCGGGTTTCAAAATCCAAAAAACACTGCAAGATTCCGTTTTCGTTATTTCCACACTATACAAACTTCGATTTTTGAAAAATGGTTTGATTTTGTGACTTTTTGCGCTGTTTCTTTTCAAATTAAATTTTGAATCGACTGGCATCAGCAGAATCTATTTTGGAACTACAGGGGCGCAGTTATGACCCAAGCTCGATCCGGACCGGCAACTTCTGAGAGACATTCCGGATGCAAAAATAGCTCCATCCCTTGACATTAAAAATATTTTGCTGATGCCAATCGATTCTAAATTGAATTTGGAGAGAAATTTTGTTGAAAATTAGGAAATCAAATCTTTTCTAAGAATTGGAGTTTTTCTGAAAGAAAATCAAGTATTTTCGAAACATTGAACTTTTGCAATAAAATATTTTCGGAACATCGCCGACGAAATAAAGTTTCAAAATCATAAAAAATATTAAACATTACAGTACAAGACAGTAGAAAATTACAACGGAGAGATTTTGCGTTGCCCGTCCAAAAATTATTCAAATACTTCTGTAAGTTGAAAGGCGTGCATCTTCACAATTTTTCTTTTGGGTTTTTGTTTCCCGAAAATGTACCTCAACATTCTACCGTACTGTGCTTGACAAATGTGCATCAATATCCTAATTCCTTCTCACAATGTCAGATTTTCCATGGTTGAAACCGGGATGACAATTAAACCCACTTATATTGTGACAAACAATTCTGACAAACAATTTTGACAAGGCGTGTAAAATAATACAATTTAAGGTGTGTCAATTAAATCACACATGATTTATAGATCCCGATCAAACCGTCACCAGCGTCACCTCCCAGGTGTTCCAGGGAGTATCTCCCCCCGTCATTAATCAATACGTCGTGCTCAAAGGTAAGTAGACACTCTGTGGGCAATTATTCAACATCCACACCCAGAATCTATTCTGTGCGTGTTTTTGTTTCATTAGTCCTGTATTTATGATAACTTTCGAAAAATATATTGTCGACGTGGTCTCGAGAACTTTTTTGGCTTAATGGATAACTGGTTTCCACTGTCGGTTTTTAGAAACAATGTTATTGAGAATATTTTTATGGTTTCCCATCTAAAATTCAATTTGAAATGGATTGGCATGAGCCAAAGGTTTTTCGGATGTCAGGGGGCGGAGCTATCACTCGATAGTGAAACAGGCCTTGTATGTATGCGCGCACTTACGGGAACTGGTTATAACCCCGCCTCCTGACACAAAACAAGTTTGGCTAATGCCAATCGATTATAAATTAAATTTGGCTCACGACAGTCTCAAAATAGGCTTAATAAAATTGTTTCTAAAAATAGAATTTTTACAGCGAAAGTCAAAAGAAGCGAAATATTCCATTGTTTTCTCAAATTTAAAATTATTCCAAAAAACATTCTTAAAACCAAACCGACAATACAGCTCTAACAAATCATTAGTCGTTCCTGCCATTGAAATTCCGGTTATATCACCTTCATCTGTTTTAGCTTCGAACCGCACGGAGATCGGTCTGATGAGCAGCGACTTCAGCACACTCTACCAGAGCTCCACCGGCTTCCTTAGCGGTCAGAGTACCATCGTGCAGATCACCGCCATCCAGATCATCCAGGACCAGCAGGGCTTCAATGGACCGCCGATGTTGGCTGTCTTCGGGATCGGTGCAGACGGTCTAGGCTACGTCGGCTACGTGATTATGCCCTTGGGGGCCGATCCGAATCTGGCGCTCGGACCGTATAACGTACGTTTACCGTGTTGTCTAGTACGGAGCGCCGAGCGTTTCAGAAGACCCTTTAAGGCTTTGTTCGATTGACTCAGGATTGACACTTAACTTACTCTGAATTTTTGTTTGATGTCTTTTGCGTTGCGATATTCTGTAGTTTAATTTTTAATGCCCATACTCTAGGCCAAGTTTAATGTTAATGCACAAGTTAAATTGTCAATATTTTCAGGGAATAATGCGACAAGGTTTGAGCTTTAAGTTTAATGTCTATACTAAGCTAAAAATGCTTTAGTTTAAGTAATAATAAATTAATTAATTAATTAATCAATCATTAAAGTTCCCTTGAGCTTGAGTTGATGATTAATGTGCAAGTGAAAATACAATTTTTTTCAGGGCAATGTTTTGTTAAGATTTGACAGTATATTTAATGTCCAACCCATATTAACCCGAAATACTAGCAGTAAACTTAAAATTAAGACTTGACAGAAATACGTTTAAACTAAAAATGAATAAAATAAAAATAAATAAAAAAATTCAAACTGTGCCATCAATACTGAGTTTAAGCTAAACGTTAGCTGACATCGTGAAACGCATATGGGTTTAGGTTCACCGACCGTACAAGAGTAAAGTGAACCTCCAGAGTTTCATTACCATTAACTTTAAATTAAACCTTAATTTATACTTCTATAATTTATACTAAATTCATACTTCTAAGGCATTGCTTGCAAATTAATACTTGCTAGTTTGTCGCTTAAGAATTATGTTTAAATTAACCAATAATCCTTATTTAACAGTAAATGGGAACAGTTGATTCTTTAAATAGACAATAATTTAAAAGAAAGAGTATTGCGCATATACCCTAAAGTGTTTTTAAACGGCGGGCGCTCCATAATATTGCACTTTCTCACGACACGACGAAATCAAGGGAAATGGCATGCACGTATGGGTCTTCTTCTTCCAGTGGGTCCTGCAGCCGGTCCCCATCGGGCAATCCATCTCCACGTACTGCCCTTGATGAGTGGCGGGTCAGTGACTCCCCCCCCCCGCCGTCACAATTCGACCGACCCTGTCTCACAAATTATGCAAGGAAGTCAACGGAATTTTTTTCGGTGTGACCATTTTTATATACTCCGATCAATCTTTCGTGCCCGTTTATAATTTTTTCCAGCCAAACATGTTTCTGTTACAATGAAAGGAATAATAATGCTTCCGAGAGGACTGGGTTCACAACAGAGAATGCCAGAAGTCGCGATTATTTTGTCTAGCAAAGGTCCTATAAAAAAACCAAGGACTCATTTAGGGTCTTTACAAGTTGGCAACTGGACCCCTCACGGTAGGGTCAGGGGCTGGGCAAAGGGGCAAAATTTTGAATGCAAAAATTGTTTGTGATCATTCTGAAATTTCTGGGAATATGGGGGTCTGATTTTAAAGGGTCCCTGAGATATAAAACCTTTTTGAAAACGTCAGTTTTTCTATCAAACTGTTCATTTGTTGGGCTCCAGTATACGCACCCTAGGAATAACTGCAAATTGGAGGGGGTTTAATTTAAGAAGGTCCAAATTTGATGAATGCTCGGTGTCCGTTTCCTACTTACGGCTTCATAAAATCAAAGACAATACTGATACATATGGCATCTGCTCACAATGCATCAAGCTTCAGACCATTAAACATCATCATGGAACAGAGGAAACTAATACACGATTTCCTAAATCAAATCACCCAACCACCCTGCCGCGAAACTTCTTTTAGAGGCAAGAAACTGATTGATAATACTTTTTCTGCTAATCTGCATTCCATTCTGTGTATACTGCAGACGTTGCATTCCCCCTGTGCATCTCTGGTCACGTTCCTCTCGAGTGGCCAAAATGACCGGTGACAGCAAACTTTCAAGGCTGCAAAGGAGCACAAATGCAATCGGTTTCGCAGCGGGTTCTGCTTCACCGCACCTTCGTCCCGCCGTACTCCATCCCCGAAACAGCACGAACCGGCCATTGAGTTTGGTCGTGTGTCAGCACACCTTTCTGTCATAGATCGTGTTTCGGTCGCGTTGTCCTAACACACGGTCACGCGCAACCGATGCAAATTTGCCCCCTCCCAACCCTCGTGTCCGGTGTTTTCCTTTCAGCTCCACGAGGTGCTGGCCTGATCCGTCACCGAGTGACATTGCGGATTTAGCCACTTGACCAAATTTATTCGTCTCGTAATAAGGTAACCCTGACGGTTAGAAGGTCTTCCGCGTTTATTACGACTCCCGTTGAATGCCTCGGACGGATCTCAGCCCGATCATCGAGTTTTAATACTAAAAAGACACGTGCAAACAAAATGGAGGTCTTCGGTGTGTCTCTGATCGTTCTCTTGGTCGGGATCGCTACCACCTACGGTAAGATGTTTCTGACTTACGATTGCAGTGTATACTGCATAGTGTATACTGCATAGTGTATACTGCACAGTGTATACTGCAGACGTGATTTTGTTTCTGGATGACTAGTCTATCTAGAAAAATGGAATTTCGGGAGTCGATACCCTCCTTCCGGTCGAAGTTCATCCGTCTGGTACACTCGGCTGAAGAGCACACGGCGAACGATTTTCTTATTCCAACAATCACGCTAGTTGACCGTTTGCCAAGGGCCACGTGGCCATCCCGATTATTTCCTCAAAACTCATTCGATATTCTATATTCTTCAACGGTCAGATAACCCGGCGAGCCTCCCATCATACCTTCCGTTTTTGCGACAGACGAGTATATGCACGACTGTTCAGTCTCCCGCCGACTGGTCTCCCCGACTGGTAACCAGTCCAACAAGCCGTCTGTCAACTAGTCAACAGTCTATCTAACCGACGCTTTTAAATCCGACGAATCTTCCATCAATCGGTCGACAGTTCACATTACCAGTGGTTGATCAATCTAAAGAGCTTTCCAACACTCGGTCACCATTCCGTTTCCCAATAGTTGCGCACCCCGAAGGCCCTTCATCGCTCGGCTGCCCGTCCACCCTACCCGTCCGTCCGTTGACGGACACGTCCGTCCTACCGAACGGTGGTTCCGTCATACGTCGTTCAGTCCTACTGTCACATGCTTGGCCATTCCGACTAAATTTCACCAACCGTCGGTCCGCGGACCGTTCACCGCGGCCGGCACGTCGTTGTCCAGCATCAATCATGATAGATTTGCAATCGCGTCGATTTGAACACCGAGGTGACCAACCTCCATTATGCTCGGTCAACAAATCTCTCTGACCGTCTCCCCCTCGCTACACCTCCCACCCTTCCGTCGTGCTCATTTTCTGAGGTCTGGTTATGCGCTGGACCAACAACCGTCCTTTACAGAATTTTGGTTGCGCTTAGGTTCCGCGTCGATTCACAGAACCGTCGCTCTCGTGGAGGTTGGAAAAATGTCATCCTGGGTAAAACTAGTGGTGCGCGATCAGCAATGATGGCAATCAGAATTGTCAGCAGTGAAATGTCGGGTCCGTGGGTTTTTACTCTACGTGATCAAATCCACAAGTATTCACCGCCCGAGTACAACCCCCAATCGAGCTTGTTTGAAGGATCGACTCTGCGACAAGTATGTCGCATCCCTTTCTCCCACCGCACCACGCTCGAAGTCCCACGGAACACCGTTTGAATCTCAATACGACAAACCGAGGGTCACACGCGCACACGGACGGAGTATAATTCATTAGTCAACATAAGGCTTGTTTGTTACAGGAGGAAATGCGAAGCTCCGCACATACAACACCGACCCAACTTTTTCTCGGTGGCCCAACAGAAACAACATCCTTTACTACCTGGACGATCGATACAGTAAGGATGGTTTTGTCTGGTAAGTAATTCGATGGTTTCTTTATACTAAGTTCCCCCCCCAGCTATTTACGAGAAGCTGGAAATCCGCGCGGGCATCGCGAAGCTCGCCTCCGACATGGGCGGGTGCTTGACCTTCACCGAAACGACCGCCACAGACTTCCGCTATAAGATTTACGTCACTCCCTACAACGACGCCGAGTATGTGTTAGACTCCTGAAGTTTTCTTTTTTAAACTATTTATTCTGAACGTTCTGGTCGTTTTTTGAAACATTTTAGAGTGCTGCAGACTGTGTGTTATTCACTTCCTGGAGTGGCCAATAACATCATCAACTTTGGCGGCAGACAGCAGCGCGTCATCATCACCCGCGGCCCGGGTGGTTGTCTCAATGGCTCGCTCCGTGACATCATGAAATACTTTGCCATTGTGCTGGGCAAGCGGAATGAGCACCAGCGTGGCGATCGCGGACCCTACATCAAAGTCCTCGAGGAAAATGTCGCGGTTCCGGTATGACCTCCTGCACACTACATACGAATAAAATAGTTCCATTTGAACCAGTTCTCTCAAATTAATATCAACTCTGACCATTTACTTGATTTTATTTATTCTTAGAATCATAATTGGGCAATTGTGATGTAGATTTCGGTCCCGGAAAGTCAATCAACCAATTGAAAGCGACAATCGAGACTTTCAAAAGTACTTTTTTGAAAGTTTTAAATCGACAATACTTAAATTATAATTCAACTGACGGGATCGCATGCCAGCACATTTCTTCTGAAAAAATCAGAATCAAAGACCAATTCGAAGTATTTTTTTGGAAATTAGGAAGGAGGTCAGGATTTAATCTTAATTTTATTTATTTAACTTTATTTTATTTTATATCTTAAGAAAAATATTAAGGTCACCTGCATTGTTGTTCTTCTGTTCTATTTTATTTTAAATTATATTATTTTCTGTTTATGTGTGTATTTCTGTAATCTTATTTAGAATTCTTACCGGCTGTACAATACCAGTGAGGCGTACTGGGCCCTCTTTCCCTACGACTACTGCTCCATCACCCACAACCAGCCGACGGACTACGCACAGCCCGGCCGGCAGGCCTTCCAGATCCTCCAAGGGCCCAATGCGATCCCGAAGCTTCCGCAGTTGAGCAACGGCGACTGCCAGATTCTCCGTGCCATCTACAACTGTCCAGTCGACAGCTGCAAACCTTGTACGTACAAATGAACACTGTCCCCATACAAGTGCCACTACTGCAAAGTAAACGAACGAACGAATAAGTAAACGAACCATCGGGGCTTCCGAGATTGCTTACAAATATTACGGACCTACTCCGAATTAATCCCAGGGATCTCCATGCTACTTATAATTTAATTAATTAATTCATGTGGTTCTTCGAATTTAAGTGGTCTATCGAATTGATTATAATGTGAAAAACAGTACAAAAAAAACCTTGAGGAGGGAGGTTGCAGTGATCCTGGAGAACTTTGTTCATCTCGAGAAACCACTTTAATCATTCAATTCGAAAAGCCTAAAAAAATACAACGCGGACCTTGTGACATATCCAGAAGGGCATCGATAATCAGAGATGCTTATCGTTGCGATTAAGGGAAACCTTGGTTTAAGCGCGCTTAAGAACGAAAAATGTAACCATTTTTAGACCTCCCAATCTTCCTATTTTTCAGTGGACTGCAACGCTCAACGACAGGCCTTGGCAGCCGCATCCACCTCACCCGCACCGACAGCCGGTCCAACCAATGGCCCCAGCAGTCCCACTGCCGGCCCAACCAATGGCCCCGGTGGACAGACCCCCGGCCCGACCAACGCTCCCGGTGGCGGTACACCCGCTCCTCCGGGTGCCACGACGGTTGCCCCAGGACCGGGTGCGTCTAAGAGCACCGCGGCAGGTGGAACGCAAGCGCCCACTCAGGCTCCCACCCAAGGCACAGGCCCTACCCAAGCTCCCACGAAAGCCCCTACCCAGGGTACTGGTCCCACGCAGGCGCCAACTCAAGCTCCGACTCAAGGCACCGGACCGACCCAGGCTCCGACGAAGGCTCCCACACAGGGTACTGGACCCACGCAAGGACCCACTCAAGCTCCCACTCAAGGTAAGTGTTATTTAAATAGCTTTTTTTGAAGTTTAAATAAATAATAATGTTACGGGTAGAACACCAAAAAGATGTGTCCTACTTAAAAAGATTGTTGTATATGCAACAAAAGAGTTATGTGCGGCATTTAAAATATATTATAGTAGATCGAAGTTGGCTTATCATTATCGACTTGTATTTTATGTATATTTTAAAATGCATATACACTTATTCAAAAACTAAACGTCAGCTTTTTTAACCATTTAAAAATTTTCTTTCAGTAAATAAAAGCGAGCGCTTTAATATCCATTTATATTTATTTTTATTTTTCATGAACTTTTATTTATTGAGCAAAAATAAATGCACTTTACAGAAAGCAAAACGCCAATTGTTGGACCTTTAAATATCTTTTCAATATATTTGAACATCACTATCTTAAGGTCCCACTCAAGGCCCCACTCAAGCGCCGACCCAAGGTCCCACGCAAGGTCCCACAAAAGCTCCCACGCAGGGTCCTACCCAGGCTCCCACCCAACCAGCTCCTACCCAGGCTCCCACCCAACCAGCTCCCACACAAGCTCCCACTCAAGCGCCGACTAAGGCTCCGACACAGGCTCCGGCTCCAACTCAGGCCCCGACCAACCCACCACCACCGCCGCCGAATACAACCCGTGGTCCTCCGCAGAGTAAATGAGAATAAACGCTCGCTGGATGACAGCTTTACACATGTCTACCTTCGCAGGCCTTTGATTATTACTGGCACTGCTCATTTTTTGGGCTTGGCTGCTGATGAGATTATTTTTTAT
>LRSR01004364.1:0-11354 GCA_001579985.1 Hypsibius dujardini
CGGCCTGTCTTCAGGTCTTTCCTTTCATCATTCCATTTTCTTTCGGCCCTTCTTACCGTCTGTCTTTCTGTCTTCCTTTCGGTCTTCCCACTTTTTTCCGTCCTTTTTTCGCCTTTCCGTCGTTCCATTTTTTAGTTGATTCTTCTTTCCTCTTTCCATCTGTCTTTCCGTCTTTTTGTTTCGTCTCTGCATCCTTCTTTCCGCCTTTCCTTCCGTCATTTTAAGGACAACCCAGCGCTTTGAAATCGTCCTCTAATCTCGCCGGGTCGCGAGCCTCAGTGACCATGGATTATTGTTTTCGTGTTCCAATCTTTTTTTTCAGAACTCCTTGTTGAGTTGACAAACTTAAGTTAACAAGATGCATTACAGAGAAAAAGAGGAAAAACCGTAAATTTTTTTTATTTTAGAATGGGATGAACTTGGGTCGCTGAGCGTCTCGCACTTTTCCCTATAACTAGACCAGTCAACTGAATTTGAATTTGAATTTTGAAGGTTGCAATTTTAAATGCCTATCGGAAAAGTGCAAAACGAGATTAATCAGAAGATATTCGCCATTCAAAGTTATCAAAAGAGGGCTCGAGAGGGACAACAACGTCCGATGACGTGAAAATGATTTTTTTTTGAAAAAGCAAAAAAGATAAAAGTTTGCCACCTTAAGAAGGAGTTATAAAAATTTGACCGGGACACGATAACAATCATCCATGGTCACCGCGGCTGGCGAGATTTTTGGGTGATTTCGAAGCGCTGGATTGCCCTTAACCTCCCAGCCCTCGTCCGTATTCCCATCGCTTGGTGCTCGCCTTTCTATCCTCGTTCCGTTCCGTCTATCGGACCTTCGATCGTGGTGAGATCGCCCTTCATCCCAATATTTAGCGTAGCGATCCCGCTGGCATGAAATTCATTTTTATTGCTTATCTCATTGTCAAAATACGTATATGGTCACCTGTCCCGTGACCTTGACGTCACATTCACAAACAGACACTGAGCGAAACAGGACTACAGGTCATTGGGCAGAACTCTGGGTATCTTTGAAAGAGGGCCGATAATTACAGCGAAGCTGTTGAGCTTTGGTCTATAGCTCCGCCCACCGATTTTTTTTGGCTGATGTCAGTCGACTCGAAATAACATTTGAAATGGGATAGTGTCAAAAAGATCATGCTTAATGAAGTTCTAAAAATGACCATTTTTACAGTGAAAATGAAATCTTCCAGTGTTTCCTCAACTTTGAAATATAATATCATATCAAATAATTTTGTTCCGAAAGTAAAACACCTAAAACAAAAAATTGTTAGTAAAAGTTTAGTTTAATTCTTTTAGTTTTTTTCAGTTTAGAAAAGGGTTTGCCTGCCACAAATATCCGACATCCGAGACCAAGGACTTCCCTAGAGTTTCAGTATGACTCAAACAGGCGCGTGTGCATCCGCATGATAAATACATACACACATGCAACAGGTGTCTGAATCGGCACAATTCTTCCGCGAGGAAAAGTAAACTCCGGTACAGCAGTTTTTTATTCGTATAAATCAAACAGCCAAGCCTTCCGGCTGTTTTGAATGGGCTTAATTGTTCACAATGGTTATGTCAACAGAAGCGATACGGCCATTCCGGAATGGTTACCGCGAACACCAAAAACACGCATCCGTCGCTCGACAATTTATCATCCTTCCACGGCAGAAAAAAGCAGTGCGCAATGTGTTTTTACTTTAAGCAAAAATTAGATGTGATGCTTGAAGATGAAGGTCCATGCTTACATCCTCATTGTCTTGGCCTGTTCCGCCGTGGAAGCTCGCTGTCCGTCTGCCTGCACGTGCGACCTCTTCAACGGGCAAAAGCGGGTCCACTGCGACGTCCCAGACAGCAGTCAGTCAGCTCCCTTAGACAATATCGATTCAGACATTGAAATCATCGAAGTCACGCCTCTCAGACACGGTCAAGGCAATGCCTATGGACCGGCGTTGCCTGCTGTCTTTGCCGCTTTCAATCGTCTTAGCAAACTCGTCGTCCAGGTAATTTTACTTGATTAAAATTAAGTTTTAGATTAGATTAGATTTTAAAATAAATTCATTTGTTATTTTTTTTAAATTACTTAATGAATGTTCCTAGTATTGCTTTTAATTCAGTGTTCCGAAATTTTTTGTTAGACTTAGTTGCTCCTTGGATGGTCTTGCCTTTCAAAATACTTCTAATGAGACAATTTATCGCTAATTCAACTGCATTTTAGTTTAAAGACAAATTCCAAATTTGTTACAGGACAACGGCGTCCAGACGTTGCCTGCGGCTACTAGCCGGCAATTAGCTCACCTTGTCAGTCTCGATCTAACCGGAAACGATATTAACGCGCTAACCGACCTCTCGCTGTCTCCGTTTCGGGAATTAACAGTGTTGACGTTGGCGGAAAACAAGTTGCAGACAGTGTCTGCCGGAGATGGGCTGCAATACTTAACGGTACTGCAATCGCTTAATTTGGCGGACAATCAAATAAGGACGATTCAGTCAAATGCATTTCGGAGCCAGACAATGCTTCGCGTCCTGGACTTGCGAAACAATCAGCTGAGGCAATTGCCCAATGACTTTTTTGACACGATCAAGCGGGTGGAAAGACTGGATCTCAGGGGAAATCAGTTGCTCCTTCTCCCACGAGGTATGGTGGACAGACAGAGAGACAGAGAGACAGACAGAGAGACAGAGAGACAGACAGACAGACAGACAGACAAACAGACAGACCACCAAAATATGTCTAATCTCAAGTGTTGTGCTAGGTCTTCTCCGAATGATTAATCTTCGATTCCTCTATCTCGACAACAACAAGTTCTCCACCGTTCCCGGTGAATTTGTCCAAACCTGGCAGAGTGATCATATAATTTCCGACGCAACCGTATACGGCAACCCGCTTCAGTGTGATGAAAGCCTTTCACCGCTGGTAAACTGGGTCAAAACTCCAGCCGGTCGCAATGTAGTCTGTGTTGTGGCCGGACGAGCAGGAGACAAATCCAAATCTGGAAACTGTCCGGTCTGTGATTCTCCGTCGAAACTGAAAGGAAGATTGATCGACTCACTGACTGCAGGAGAAATCGGTGCTTCCGTGTCCTCATCTGATGTGCCCTTCAGCAGTCGTCTGGTCAACCAGCGACCTACTGATAATGGAGATTCACCAGAGTCTTCCGTTGGTTTCAGCGTTATACGTGGCGGCGGGTCAAACACTCGAAGGGACACAGGCAATGAAAGGACAACAGGGAGGCGCTTGCCCGCAGGGACTCGATGCAGTGCTTCCACCTGCTACTTTTTCAGTGCTGTGTATGTTAAGGAATGCGAGGAAATTGGGTATAAAGGTGTCTTTATAGAATTAAACTTTCTCTTTTTTAGAGGAGAGAAAAATTGGGATGATGCACAAACTGCCTGTAAAGATGCTGGATCGCGGCTTGTGGAGATCTCTAGCGCTGCGGAGCAACGATTAATTCTTGCCCTTTGTAAGTTTGCCAGAGTGAAAATACTATCTATGTCTCGGTTTCTGTGTCTGTGTCTGTGTCTGTGTCTGTGTCTGTGTCTGTGTCTGTGTCTGTGTCTGTGTCTGTGTCTGTGTCTGTGTCTATCTGTGTCTGTGAAGGCTGAGCCTGTGATTTATCTGAGTAGACACGCGCCTTTGTCCTAGCCTTGCCAATTGTGCCGTTTTCTTCAGTGAATGAAGTTATCAGAGAGGACCCCACACGAAACTCCCTCACACGGGGATGGTGGATCGGGGCCGTTTGGGATCCAAAAACGCGGGCATTTGCGCTGCCCAGCTCCCGGCGAAGTCTACCTTACTCGAATTGGGGTATGTGTGTAGAATTTTTATGAGCACAGATACGAATCAGACAGACAGACACAAACACTGGCACGCAAACAGTCACAGGCACAGTCACAGGCAGAGACAGAGAAACAGACACCGACACGGACAGACAGAGAAACAGACAGAAAAACAGACACAGAAAAACAGACACAGACACAGACACAGACACAGACACAGACACAGACACAGACACAGACACAGACACAGACACAGACACAGACACATAACAAACTAATGTTATTATTATTTTTTGTAGCTCGAGGCCAACCAAATGGCTTTGCAGACGCACAGGATTGCGTCGAAATGTGGGACAATGGCCAATGGGGTGATCTACAATGTGACTCCCATACCAGCAATATGTACATCTGTCAATATTATGCGTTAAACAACTAACAAGTCTGTGCAAAAATTTGAAGTGCGAAAGAATGTTATGACAAGTTGAAATGTTTCTCTGACAAGTCAGGAAATTGTACAAAGCTTTTCGCACCGGAGGCAACGCTAAAGTGAACACAACGGCAGGGGAGGAACCCAGAATGTCTTCGCTTTATATTTTTTAGTAGAGCTATAATTATAATCCTTTTCAAAATTAATTTTACCGGTCAGGATATGAACACTTTTTTGGCAGAATTTCAAAGTCGGCAACACTGGAAGATCCCATTTCCCCTGATTTTGACCGTAAAAACTTTCCGTAAAAAGTTTCCGTACAAACTTTTCGAACTTATTTAAAGAAGTTTGATACTTTCCCTCTCAAAAATCGATTTCGAATCGGTTGGCACTAGCGCAATTTTGTTTTTTGTTAGAGAGCGGAGTTATACGTCATTTCTGGAACGTCACTCTTTAGTTTCCGGTCGAGTTGGACAATGACCTGTAGCTCCGCCCCGGATGTCCAAAAAAAGACTCTGCTGATGCCAATTCGATTTCAAATTGACTTTTGATAAAGGCAATTTCAAAATTCTGTAAATTTAATCATTTCCCAAAACTGAAATTGTTACAGTTAAAATCAGGGAGAATGGAATCTTCCAGTATTTTTTCAAACTTTTCAAAACATTTTTCAAAAACAGATTTCATATCCTGACTGATGAAACTAATTTCGAAAACCACCATAATTACAGTGTAGCTCTCTTGACAAAATATGAAGCGAAGACGTTGTGTGTTCCCGCTCTGTTCAATCGTCCCAAGTCCGTCAACTAAAAATATCTGGGCGAATGTTGAGTCACTTCGCCCAATTGACGGACAAGCGTTGTCTTAACGATTGTTAATTTTAACAATTTGAAAATTTTTAATTTTTAATTAATAATTACAAATTTGCTAATTTTAATGAAAAAAAAGTTGGGAAATGTCTGGATAAAGAAAATAGGAATTATGCATTTGGTGTGGGGACTCACTTTAGGCAGGGATAAATTGATATATTTATATACATTTAAGCTTTTATAAGAAATTATACTAGTCAGTGTTTTTGGTTGACGTGCTTGTCATACCACGAGCCGATGAGGTTGTAGGTGCACCAGCCTTCCCCCAACGGTCATTGGAAGTTGTACAGGTTGTAGAGGATGTCCAACGGACAAAAGGGGGCGGGGCAGGGGTAATACTTGAACAATCAACCAATCAACTCCGCTCCGATTGCTCCGGAGCTCTGCTAATTGATTGGTTGATTGTTTAAGTTTAACCCCTGCCCCGCCCCTTTTGCCCATTTCCGGGACCCTCTATTAGATTAGATTCTGTCGCTTACTGTAGGTGATCATCATGAGCTCGTTGCCAAGGATAAGGTTGACCACGTAAACATTGAAGGGTGTCTAGAGAGGACGGTTGCAGGCCATCACCAAGAATACCACTGATTCAATATACTGTAACTTTGACACCAGGAATATGTACAATATCAATTCTCACTGCAACAAAACTCTCAATTAGATTTTCTAGGGACTAAATGTAGCATTCTTCAATAATACATTCGAGATCACAGCGTTGTTGATGATGGTATTGTTAATGAAAACTCCAGTCAACAGCGTCCAGGGCTCCTTTGAAGCGTCTGTCCCCGGTGACGTTCTCTGCAGGAATGTCTGTTGAGGCGCCAAATTCAGGGAAGCAGACAGGTCACAGGAGGGTACCTTCACGGCAGGCAGTGGAACACCTCGTGAGTTTGCGGGCTGGTAGCAGACTGGGCAAGTAAATGCATTTCGTCCAACGCAGACAGCCTCGTAGCCCAACGGCCCCGATTGGGTTACGTTCAGCCACTGGATGATTTTCGCGAGTCCACAGTCACAAGTCCAGGGATTTGTATTGAGGTGGAGGGATTTGAGGGACGTTCCAGGCGTAGATAGGGCGTCCACGATGGCATTGGGGAAGCTGGTAAGTCGGTTGTCTGACAGGTCAATGTCTTCGATGCGAGGCAAGACAACGCTGGATGGGACGGTTCGGAGCTGGTTGCGATATAAGTTTAACCGCTGAAAAAATGACTCAAACATCAGTCACAGTAGTGAGGATGAATTGATACGCAAATATGATGTCTGAGTCTGTCCACGCCTTTAGATATGTTCGTATTTGGTTTTAAACGTTTATTCGCGTCGGTGTCTGTTTCTGGGTCTGCGTCTGTGTCTGTGTCTGTGTCTGTGTCTGTATCTGTATCTGTGTCTGTGTCTATAATTGTGTCTGTTTGTCTATCTGTTTGCATGACTCACCAGGAGGTTTTGGAGTGGCGCAAAAACGCGCTCATCAAGGGCCAGAATCTTATTCTCCGATAGATCAACCGACTCAATATCATTCGCATAGCCGAAAAAGTCCATCGGCAGTCCGATCAGATACATCCGCCGCATGACCAACACCCGCAGGCTGGGCAGGAAATCAAACATCTTTGGCTGCAACACCAGCTCCGGATTTCCACTGACGTCCAACGTTAAGACATCCTGCGCGATCGGTCGGAACGTGGTGCTGGACAGAATTTTCAGTCCCATATCCGAAATATTCAAATTGATAACACGGCAATGCAGAAAGACATTGGGTCCCAAAACTGATTGCGAGGTATTGGCCAAGTTCAGGTAATCCAAGACGAGTCCACGGAACGCTTCGGATCCGATATAATTCAAAGGGTTTCCACTGAAATCCAGTCGCCTTACGTGTTTCAACTGAGGCAATTGTCCGGCCTCAATGCGCTTTATCAAATTTCCAGACAAATCTATGTCCTCGAGGTTCGCATTGTTGGCCTGCAAAGTTTGCCACGGCAGTGTCTCTAATCCGTTCTTCGACAGATTCAAGACACGCAATCCAGACAGGTCTTGAAAAAACAAGTCTGGCACAATTGGTCCGATGGAATTCCTACTCAAATCGAGGTAAGCCAGGCTAGGAAGAGCAGTGCCCATTCGCGGTTGGAGGTTACCACACTCGGCTTGAGATGTGCATCTGTTTCAGTCAGTCAAACCAAAGGAAAAGAAATAAGGTTAGAATTACTAGTAGTTCAACCAGTGTCTGTCCCTGTCTGTCTGTCTGTCTGTCTATCTGCCTGTCTGCTTGCTTATCTGCCTCTCTACCTGCCACACCTGGTTATTCGTAGTCGATTGTCAGACACTGTTAACACAGACATCTCCGACAAATAGGCAAACATTGCCGAATGAAACGACTCGATTTGATTATGGTCGAGATGCAGGTGTGTTAATCTGGATAAGTTCCTGAAATTATCTTCATGCAGGATCTCTATCCGATTGTATGTTAAGTTGAGGATTCGTAAACTTTCCGACAGCAGTTCAAATGTGGCAAATCCGATGTCTGGGAGGTTGGAATGGGTGATACGCAGCTCCTGGAGGTAAGGCTTGTTCCGCAACATGTCTGGCGTGAGCCGAGTGATGTTATTGGGCCGTCCGGCGGTGCCGGAAAGGATCAGTATCTGGACGTCATAGTCGATGGTGGCGATGTCTATCGCGGCTGGGATGGACAGACCGCCGTCTTCGCAACGGGTTCGTCGTCGGCCAAGTTCGTCCAAGTCACATGTGCAGGCAAACGGACACGAGGCTTGAATGAATGTGAACAAATGTGTGACAGACAGAATCCAGACAGGGAAATCCAGGTGGTAATCCATGTCTGTGGTTTTAAGACATGTCTCTCAAGGAAAATCTGGGAAAAAATGTTATTCATGAACTGTCATTACGTGGTGGTGTCTGAAGATGTTTCGTTGTTCATAGCGACGGTGGAAAAGCGTTAGTAAGCAGTAAAAAACAGCTACAGTTACGATGAGAGACGTGATGCGTAGAAGGTGGGCGGAAGTTTATGCGGTTTTGAAGTACAAGAATGAACGTGTTCGTGGCTTCTGTTTCAAGACATTACAGCGACACGTGCTGTGGTTTTTTGTCTTGTCTATGTAGCATAAGGCAAGTGTCCGGTTTTGATGGCGGGCGATGTTTGATGGCATATCGATATCATTTTTCAGTTCGCAGACAGTCAAACCGGATGTGCAAATTTATTTAGCTTGCTTCTCACTGCAAGTAACATAGCTATGCTAGCAGAGCTGTGTCTGTGTCTGTGTCTGTGTCTGTGTCTGTGTCTGTGTCTGTGTCTGTGTCTGTGTCTGTGTCTGTGTCTGTGTCTGTGTCTGTGTCTATGCCTCCGTCAGTTCTGTGATGTTTGGCTTATCATATACCATTGGGGACAACAGGGTGTTGTCATCCATGGAGCGCAAATTAGATTCTTTAGGAAGACATATCTAGAACTCTAAACTCAGAAACAACTGCTATCGGAGTACTGCGAAAGTTAAGAAGTATTTTATTATGAAACTGCAGCATTCGTCAGTCCAGGAAACGGGTTTTATCAGGATCTAGATAGTCTGTTCACCTTACTTGCACTGGATGTATTAACATAATTCAATGAGTAATTACTTGTAATTGCACCGAACTCAGGGTTTTGACACTGGGTATCTTTTTGTTACATAAATTGTTGTTGATATGTCAATCTTTAGGAATGCCTGTGGCGTATAGCAAACCTGTTCAGCAACGTAGATCTGTGATCCTGATTTTACACTACCGGTACCATCGCCGCGGCGAGCGGACACGTAATTTGTCAACAAAGACTGGTTTGGTGCAGATAAATATAAAGTATGAGTACGTGAAATCGTATCTGCCTGATGGTTTATTTTCTTCTGTTTTGGTTAGCTTAGCAGAACTTGAAAATATTCCTATGACAATAACAGTTCCTCAAACACTCTGTATAAAATATCCTAAAATGGAGCGGATATCCGTCGTCGTACTCCTGACTTCTATTGTTTTGATGTCTTCAGTCGACAGTGCGCACAAGGGAGAAGGATGCTTCGGAATATCGCAGTGCTATGATACTGGTCTGGTAAGTTAGTCAGTTGTACACATCTGATAGACTATCCGGCAGACATAAAACCAAAAGATATAAAGAAAACTCGAAAACAGACGACACAAACCCAGACACAGACACAGACACAGACACAGACACAGACACATCAATAAACAAAAAGAATTAGCGGTTCAGATCGCCTGTAATTATTTTTCAGACATGTTCCGGCGCCAGATGTTACTGCCTAATGGATCTGTCTCCGGCTTATGCTAGATATTGGGTATTAGTTTGTTCGTTTCTCGCCTGTAGAGTACCATGAGGCATTAAAGTGATTGTATCTTCAGGCCTGCAATGACGACGAAGACTGTTCAAAGGATTCAGCAGCGAGAGAGCCGCGTCCTGCCGTCGCAGAAGCACCGGATTGTCAAAACTCAATTGCCGCATGTCCTCCTTCAATTGCAGGGACGAAGAACCAACAACCCGCCGTCGTTCCAGTCCAGCACGCTATGGTGCAAGGGATGGAGTGCAAGCCCTCAACCGAGTGTCCAGCTTCGCCGGGCTTCAGCGGCTACTGTAATATCGGGAGATAGGAAAACAGTAGAAGACAAACTTACTTTTGGTTTTTTCTTCGGTATACTTATAGTTAAGCCCAGTTAGCACGCGAGGTTGCGTCCTCAACCGAGTAGGAAACTATAAATACGGGCAAGACATGAGGTTTGAAATGGGTTAAAGCAGTGCTCGGATATCAACCCAAGGTTCGTACCTTGGGTTGTGCCTGGCCTAAAGGAAGTTGACAATCCGACAGAGCGAAGCTCTACTGTCGGACGGCTTGCAGTGAATCACCGATAGAGTGACGGAAAATATGAAGGAGCTATGGAGTGACCGACAGAGTGACGAACGGGTTAAGAGGAGCTGCGAGTTATCCGACAGAGTGGCGGAAGGTTGAGCGAGCATTTAATGGTGAGAAGGACGGGCTGTGGATGGCCTGCCGGAGAAGGTCTCCGCAAGGGGGAGCTGTGGGTCGTCCGAGTCCGACAGAGTGACGGAAGGCGTTGTTTATGCGCAGTGCGCCCTGCGCAATGCACAACGATGATCAGCTGCTCTCTCTTCAAATCGATCCCTTAATTGAAACAGTGTTAGAGCAACGAGTGAACGTGTTCCGAATTACGAAGCGCTTTCAGAATTTTGCAGTACAAATAGAAATGGTTCTCCTTAATCAGCAGTCGGAATGGAACACTCCGACACGGATCAGGCATCATACAAGGAAATACCGTTCCATCTAACGACAAGCCCTCGTTTCAGCTGTGCATTTCTAAATAGTGTTTTCGAATCTTTTCCGCTAAACAAAATCATCAGATCAGCAAACATTCCCCAGGCACTGCGCAAAGTTTCTTATCGAAATTCTGCCCTGGAGGAAGTTGTGTTTTCACCAGCCGTAAATCGTCACGCCTTCCAATTTTGCAACAGACAAACTTAATTAATTTGATTGTGTTGTAAATCCAATAAAAAATTCCGTCAGGATAATGCTGGCATCCCGAGCTGGAAAAGTGTTGGCGGTTCGCTCCTTGCTCAACCACGCCGTCCGAAATAGCGTGGCCACCGCGGCGGCACCAGTCCCCATCGAGCGTCCGGAGATATTGTTCAACAAAGTAGGGGAAGACGTTTTACACACGTGGCAATAACCTTGCGCTGACCGAATTAAGCACTTTAACTCGAGGCTGTGTACAACATGTAGGAACTGCCATGCGCCGATCGAGTGTAATGGCTTAACTCGGTTAGCGCAAGGTTTTGCCATGTGTGTAAAACTTCTTCGACCGGTCTGTCTTTGCATGCGATTTGAGGAAGTTCAAATCACATTTTTCCTTGCAGGTGTTTATCAACAATGAGTGGCACAACGCGGTTTCCGGAAAAACCTTCGCAACCGTCAATCCCTCTACAGGTTCGGTGGTAAATGGATTTTGATTGGAAATCATTTTTCGGAGACAATCAATCAATCAAGCGATGGTTTGCATTGGACGATTATAACAGCCTCAAATTCATCAATCAAGCAAAGGCGTCAGTACTGGATTGTGCCCGACGTTCAATCGATCAATCAACTGATGATGTGTGTGATTTAAGTTTTGTTTAACACTTTGCCTGCTTCTTCTTTTGGGTTATAGGGGAAACGATTGCTGAAATTGCAGAAGGCGACAAGGTTGGAAGCCATTGTGGAGATTTTTAATTTGATATAATTTTTGGGAAATTT
>LRSR01004368.1:0-10675 GCA_001579985.1 Hypsibius dujardini
CTGTTTGCCTGCCTGACTGTTTGTCTACCTACCTAGAGAAGCCCGCAACCGTTATGTCCACCTCTTTGCTTCTGTGTAAAAAATAACTAACCTTTCTCCACCGGACAGGGACTTAATACTGGAATCTTCCTGCTGCGTTTTGCGATGAGGATTCACATGGAACGTCAGACTCCGTGCCTCGTGATCCAACTCAATGCGCCCGTCGTATTGCCGATCTTCCATCATTGTTTGGAAGCATGCGCAGAGAGTTTCGCTGGCCTTGTCGCGAGCCACCGTAAAGTTACCAGCACGAAGTCTATAGTTCTTTCCCATTAACTAGATCACAGAGAAAGGATTCAGTTAAAAGTCCACAAGTTCTAAATAACACTACACTTCGTACTGTTTCTGCCTACCTCAACTATCTTCTTGGCTGAGACGATCTGTGCCTCCACACTGGTCTTGCTCGAGATCAGATCGTCCAGCTTCTCCTGGCAGAACTCCCAAGAGTTCTCGTAGTCGTTGTTGATCAGACGTAACCGCGTCTCCAACTGATGGATCATCTCCTCCAGTTCCGCCTGGGTGCGCTTAACGCGAACTTTCAGCCGCTCGATCGGCACCCCGCTGTCCAATAAAGCCTGCTTGGATTCCTAGCCCATCGTACAAAGAAGTTCGGTAAAAATGCAGACAGACAGACAGACAGACAGACAGACAGACAGACAGACAGGCATACAGATAGACAGACAGACAGGCAGGCAGGCAGGCAGACAGGCAGATAGACAGACAGACAGATAGAGCTTTTGAAGCGTTTACCTCGAAAGCCGCCTTTTTCGTTTCCACTTCGGCTTTCCTCGCCTCCACTTCCTTCCCCTTCGCCGCCAAAGTTTTCTTGGCGTTTTGAATGTCCGCCTCGTTCCTCTCGAGACTGTTTTCTAACTTCAGGATGTCTGCCTAATAAGAAAAGCAAGCCCAGTTGTTAGTATGTTAGTACTTCTAACGCATGAATTCCTAAACTAGCTACGGAACTCACCAGAATTTGATCTTGCTGCCGAAGTTCCGCCTGACCCTGTTCCTTCATGGCCTTTAAGTTTGCATCTGCTTTGGCCTCCTTGCTCTTTGCCTTGGTGTGCGCATCCTTCAGGTCGTCAAACTGCGTCTGCAACTGCTCCACCACGCCACGAAGTTCTTCCATCTCATCCAACAGGACTTGGATGTCGGTCGGCTGGCTGGTCTTCATGGAATGCAGATCGTTCCTGTAAAGAGCACACATTCTGACGTGAGGATTGTAACGAGCCAGTCAAGCAAACCAGACAGCCAGACACACAGGCAGACAGCCAGAGAGGCAGGCAGGCAGACAGGCAAGCAGATAGACGGACAGATAGACAAACAAACAGACAGACAGACAGGCAGACAGACAGGCAGATAGACAGACAAACAAACAGACAGGCAGACAGGCAGACATGCAGACAGACAGACAGACAGACGGCCAGATAGACAGACAGACAGACAGATAGACGGACAGACAGACAGACAAACGGCCAGATAGACAGACAGACTTCATGCCAGTCAACTGGGCCTGCGTCCGGTTCTCCAAGTCTTGCAGCTTGGTCAATTCCAATTTCTTCTGCGCAATCTGGTGCTGAGCTGTTTTTATTCGACCCTCCAACTGCTGCTTCTCCTCCCTCTTGGTCTCCTGTGCCGCGACCTTATCGTCTCTTTCCTGCTTCTTCTCCCTGAAAGGAAATGATACCGATTAATTCCCACCAGTCTGGGACACTTTTGAAATTCCAGTTTTTCCTACTCAATTTGGGCTTCAAAATCAGCCGCCAGGACGCTGACGCCGCGCGACTGACCGGGTAGGAACTGGTAACCGTCAGCATCGCTGCTGTGCTGATTGGCGGTGAGATCCAAAATCTGAAAAGGAGCACACTTTCTGTGACATCACGAACCAACAACATCCAGACCGTTTCCTTAAAATACGCTGTACAGAGTTTGCAGAAGCAGACACAGCTGTCCAGACATGTCGACAGGCAGGAACTCAACCAACAAATATCTCAAAGAGACATTCAACAGAGACAGACATCCTCAGGCAGGTGAATTATGACTGCAGTCAGACACATTCAGACACACATCCAGACAGCTATCCAGACACACATCCAGACAGACACAGGCATGCGCAGACAGGCACACATCCAGACAGCTATCCAGACAGACACAGGCATGCGCAGACAGCTATCCAGACAGACACAGGCATGCGCAGACAGGCAATTGCGACTCAACACATACTTACAGCAGACATAATCAAATATCCAGACGCCCATAGACAACTTGTGACTTCAGACAGACATTTAGATAGACATCGACATCCTCAAACAGACAAACTGTGATTTCAGACAGACATTCGACAGACATGCTCAGGACACATATCCAGCCAGACATTGAAATGATTAGACGTATCCCAGACAGACATATACGCAGGGACTGATTACATAGGCATAGGCAAGAAAGTAAATGACTGAGTGCGGCAGACACGATGGACAGATGAGACAGACACGATGAGCAGGACAAAAACAGAACGAGAATGAACTCACATAGCGGCAGTGTGGGAACTTTTGGCCATCTCGAAAGTGCTTTCGGGCCTGCTCAAGCGTCGGCATTACGACGATCTGATGGAGATTGAGCGCGTCCACCAGCACGTTACGGACGTAAGGGTGCTTGAAGGTCAGCAAATCGGCAACCGTGGGGAAAGGCGCGTTGCATTTCTGTGATGAAAGAATAAGCAAAACATCCATTCTAATTTGAATCGAGAACGAGCTTCCGACATGTCTTACATCATTGAAAGCCATCTCAGTGGTCTGCCAAAGAGAAGAGAAAAAATCATCAGGCAAGTTAAAAAAAAGGTACATAAACGGTTCAGACAGGCCAGACTCAGAACTAAGAGGCAACAGATAGAGGTACTCAGACAAACAGACAGCAGACAGACAGACAGACAGACAGATACAGACAGACAGACAGACAGACAGACAAACATACAGACAGACAGACAGACAAACATACAGACAGACAGACAGATAGACAGACAGACAAACATACAGACAGACAGACAGATAGACAGAAAGACAATCTAATTAGACACATGCCCCGACGACATTACCGAGACGAAAGAATTCCCATCCACCTTACCGGAAACTTCTGCCCGCTTCCAAGGGCGCAATCTAGGGTGGGTGGTGAGACTTTGCGCCTGCGGAACTCCTCCGTCACTACCTGCCGGTCTCGCTCGTCCTCCAGGATGTAAGTCCTCAACCAGGGGCCCACTGCTCGCTCCACGGCAGCGCTATACGGCTGATCCCGTAAACTGAGAAGATCAACTGAAAACACATTGATTGCACTTTTTTACCAATCATACTTCAGAGAACTGCAGAGCACCATCAAGAGATGCAGATAAACATTTACCACACGGGCCAAGGATTTGCCCTTTCAAGGCGTTCCGTTGCACCAGCTCATCAATGATCTGCTTCCGCTGAACGGCCTCCCGGCCAAGCCTGGCCACCACGCTGGAACCTCCATGCGTGCCCTGGTGCTTTCGGATTTCCTGGTCGAGATTTTCAATGGCCCGCTGCTCGGCATTCCACACATTGCTAAAGGTAAGAACAGAGTTGCCAGTCAATCACACAGACAAACGGACAGACAGACAGACAGTCTGCCTGCTTGATTGTATGTATGTGTGCCTGTGTGTCTATCTGTTTGTTTGTCTATCTGTCTGTCTGTCTGTCTGTCTGCTTGTCTGCCTGCCTGCCTGCCTGTCTGCCTGCCTGTCTGCCTGCCTGTCTGTCTGTTTGTCTATCTATCGGTATGTCTGCTTGTCTGTCTGTCTATCTGTCTGTCTGTCTGGATGTGTGTCTGTCTACGGTACGGGCTGTTTTTCTGCTCGGTGAATGACTGATGCCACGACGCTTACAGAATTGGTTCAAGACGATGTTTGAGGTCTGTCAATTCCTCCTCTAACCGACGCTTATCAGCCGCGGCAGCGTCACGATTAATCCTGCATTCTTCAATCCGCGTGCTGGCCTCATCCATTCTCGTCTCCAATTCGATTCGCCGCTGGTCGTCTTCCTGGAGACCTTGTCTAAAGAAAAAAAGCAAAACTGAAGACATCCGAGAAAGCGACATTAAGGTAAAAGCATGCTCGTACTGGTTCCTGGCGGTGTCCAATTGAGTTTCCAACGACGCCAGGTTGCGCTTCTTCTCCTTCAGCTCTCCTGCGCAATCATTCATGGCCCTCTAAAAACGGCATCCGGCATAGAAGCTGATCCGAGCAAAAGTACCGACCGACCCGGTACAAAGACAGACAAACAGTCAGACAGACAGACAGACAGACAGACAGACAGACAGACAGACAGACAGAAAGACAGACAACACTGAGACAGACCGGTCGATACGCAGACAGAGAGACAGACAACAATAAAAACCGATAGACAGGCAGGCAAACAAGGTGAGAGAAAGACAGACAAAAGAATCGTCGAAAAAATTCCTCACCTGAGCATCCTGGACAGCTGCACGGAGTTTTGCCATCTCCGGCCGGCAGTCGCTGACAGCCTTGCTGGACCCTTCCATGCCGGCACGGAGTTCCTCCTCCTTTCTCCGCTCTTCCTGGAGGCGCTCCTCAAGAATTGGAATTTTTTCCTACAACCAACAAATATTAAGACCACACCTGAGAAGCAGTAACAGAAACGCCAATTCAGAAGTGGTTCGTACCTCGGAACGAACTAGGCTAGCCTCGTGATCCGCCAGATTGGTCTCAGCAGTCAGCACCTCCCTCTTCGCATCGTCCAGCACCTTCTTTAGACTGTGGCAGTCTTTAATTTTCAAGTCGGTTTCGTAGTTGTCAATGTCCTTCTGGATGGTCTCCGGCCGTATGCATTTCGCCTGCTTCTTCCGCCATGTTTCGATGGCTTCATTGATCGGTTTCATTTCCTAAACGGGCCATTAAATTTGAGGATAATACAGGACCGAATCTGCTGTCTCCCTTTCTGCCTAACTGTCTGTCTGTTTGTCTATCTGTCTGTCTGTCTGTCTGTCTGCCTGTCTGTCTGTCTGTCTGCATTCATGCCTGCCTGTCTGTCTGTCTGTCTGTCTGTCTGTCTGTCTGTCTGCCTGCCTGTCTGTCTGTCTTATAAGAATATAACTAGAGTGTACATCACGGACCTCTTCTTTCTGGTGAACCACCGTCAGGGACTCGTCAGCCTGCAGCCGAGTGTCTTCCACCAGTTTCTCCAAGTCATCCAACAGGGGAGCTTTATAAAAGAACTATAACAGACACGAATCAATAAACGCAGTCGCTGATTTTCGATGCTTTGTGTACGGAGGTAGTAAGACTTACAGCGTAAAGCTCTTTCGGCGTTTTTGAGTTCAGAAAGCTCCGACAGGTGTCTTGGTTCATAAGGAAAACGGGATTGTTGACCTATTAGACGGTACAAAAATTGAAAGGAAGTGGAAGTCCATAGTGGAATTGCATACAAACCTGAATCTCAAAATGGTTGAGGATGTGGTCAAGATCTTGCCGCTTCTTCGAGACGACCTTCCCTGCAATGAAAATCAGTCGCATGGATGGAGTCGACCTTCCCTGCTTAATCTGATGCTTCCTCGTACCTCCGACGCTTTTTAAGCAATAGGAACCGCTCTTGTCCACGTGGAAAGTTCGCTCAATCTGGATGGTCGCGCCGTACAGTTGAGGCTGATAAGGTTCCGGCTCGGTTCCGTCATTGTGCAGGTGAATCGTCACAATCGCCGTCCTACAAACCGAATTATGATAAACTAGCTGTTTGTCTGTCTGTCTGACTGCCCGTCTGTCTGTCTGTCTGTCTGTCTGTCTGTCTGTCTGTCTGCCTGCCTGCCTGCCTGTGTGTGTGTGTTTGTCTGACTGTCTGACTGTCTGTCTGTCTGTCTGTAGTCACCTCTTTTTCAGCGTTTGAATAAAACGAAAAGCTTCTGTTTGAGCTATTAAAATATCATTTAAAATATCTGTAAATAACAATAAACAACACTATTCAATCAATCAAAGAGGTACAGTGAACAAGCGTTAAATTGATTGATTGATTGATTGTCAACGGATTTCAAGGACTGCCAATTCCGTTACCGGGCATATTCCATCCAAGTAAAACACGAAGCTGATGTTGTACCTCTTCATTCTCATAGTCATACCTTTCACCGTGTTTGATGAGATCGCTGATTTTGCCGCCGCGATTTGTAGCGTTCGCTCGCGCTCCCAAACCCGCTACAATCGCCGCAAGGATCGCACTCTTCCCACCTCAAAACACAATTGCCAACTCAAACATCCACTGCCCGATCGAATTTTCGTTCCACTTACTTCCATTATGCCCGGTTACGAAGGAAACTTGGGTGCCAAAATCGACGGTGAGCTGAGAAAAAAGAACATCAAGAAAAATGCACTCAATCAATCGATCAATTAAGCAATTCTCTTAACGATTCGAATTATCAATTTATATCAACTCAAACCGCTCAATCAATCAATCAATCGAGCAGATTTAGCAATTCTCCTACCGATTCGAATTATCAATTTATATCAACTCAAACCGCTCAATCAATCGATCGAGCAGATACAGCAATACTCTTAACGATTCGAATTATCAATTTATATCAACTCAAATCGCTCAATCAATCGATCGAGCGGATTTGGCAAAGACAATGTTACTCACCTCAGAGTGACACATGAAATTGATTAATCGAACTCTTTTGATGCTTCCCGCGCGTAATTTGCACTTGATCTCTGCCGGCATTTTGCGGCGCGGTTTTCAGGAGCTATACCAATTCACGCATCTAGGAGTGAGCGACGAAAACAATGTGAAACGGTGATCAAATTCCGCGGAAGGAAATGTCAAATAAATCAATTTCTTTGTTCAGCTGCTGGACCCCCAATGTCGATCAGCAGGGGATGGGCATTGTGGGCGGAAAGGGCGGGGCGTCTACAACCAAGGGGGGCCGAAACTTAAATGAACGTGGCAAAAATAATCAACTCGCATCATCAAGGCTGCAAACGACTGTTTCATCAATTATAAAAATAAATAAAATTTCTGAAATTGAAATAAAAAGTAAAGAAAATTAAAGAGAAATGATCTTTTCTGCGGACGGTTTCTTTATGAATCGGTGGACTTGGACCCCCAGAAGAAAATAGTCTGTTCGGTTAGAATGGAAATTAAAACTCGGACCCTTGAACTGCCCCGTTTAGCCCCTCTCGGACCCCTAGCGTTCCCGCCACGCCAAGAAACTTTGTCTTTACAGTACGAGGAACAGTCCTAATGCTGCGCATGTTTTGAAACAAGGCGAAATCATTACGTATATAAATCAAATTTGCCTCAAGGTTTCTTTTCGTTTTCCATTTCTGAAAAATCGAATTTTAATTCATTCGTCAAAATTATAGTCACATGTTTTTCCGATTTATTTTTGATTTTTTAAATACAAAATATCGACAAACAACGGGGGGGGGAAGTGTGCGAACGCAGAATTTATACCATTTCCGAAGCAGCGCAGCATTAGGACTGTTCCCTCATAGAACTGCAATGCCACGATTATACGGTCGGTTAAGCCCCGCCGCCGTGACACGCACCTCTGTCATGAGTAGGCACTCAGCAAACACACACAAACCGAGTGCGCTGCCCGGGTGCAGAAACCGACCGTTATAATCGTACCACTGCAGTATTTATTCATTTCCACTTTTTAACCCGCACACGAATGTAAATATGGCGAACGTGAAGCCGTCAGGACTATCATGGAAAGCAAGGTGCGCAAATTGCCGCTGGAAAAATGTATGCCCAAAAAGATTCGGGTTGTTTCGTTCCAGAGAGCCTTCACAGTCCGCAGTGACGTCACAGTCCGCAGTGACGTCACAGTCCGCAGTGACGTCAAAGTCCGCAGTGACGTCACGCTCAGTGGATGGAAAATCGCTGCAGATGGAGCAGTGCCAACAAGAGCCCATCCGGAGCATTCTACGTCAGGTGGATATGAATATCAAGACGCCATGTTGGTTGGATTAATTAATCTGGATTCTCTTTTTTGTCAGGCCAGCAAAGTGCTCAATGTGCGCGGAAAACAATTCCATAACCTCGTGGACGTTTATCTGTCGGATGACGAGGAGCCGGTGCCGCCCGCTGCGAAACTATGTGGCCCCCCGACGTCGGTCACCTTGAAACGGGCGTTCGGCATTGAGGAGGTGAGAGGGAAAAAAGTTTCCGGGCATTTTGTTCCGCTGACTTGGTGGATGAAGTTGGGTGCTGTGAAATTTGATTGATTATTTGATTGCGGCTTATGCTTACCGAGTTATCTCAATCAACCGATCAATCAACCGAACGCAACGCGAAATGCCGTTGTCATCTGTGGACGATTGATTGATTGATTGATTAATCGATTCAGTGACGCTGTTAGTTCCTCTTTCCGTCTTCGTTTGTTTCTATTAAATTATCCCTCATTATTTCATTTAAAGCCCAGTAAAAGCGGGCAGACAGTGATGGACTTTTTCGACGACCGCTGGTTGGAATTCCTCGCACCGGCGGAATCCTCCAACGCGGCCCCAAAGAAAGCCCGACGCCGGCAACTTCAACCCATTTTGGATCAGCCAATCAGTATCCTGCGACGGCCGTGGAACGTCTACATCTGCGACAACGCGTACAGCCCACCGGATCCAGCCCGGCCGGCCAGCGACACGCCGGATTCTCCACCGCCTAGTCCTGATCCGGCACGCTATCAGTCCAGTTTTTAAGAGCGATAAAACAAACAATCAGGCAACAAAATCATCAGCCAAAAAAACTAACGAAATAAAAAAAGGGATACCACGAAAAAGGAGCATGAGAGAAGATTGGGGAGTCACACCGGTATATCACACAGCAGAGTCAAACGACAAAATTGAGTACACTGGAGGGTCCGGGGAATGGACAAAGGGGCGGGGCAGGGGGTTGGTTTTCAAACAATCGAACAATCAACCACTCGACCTGGAGCGGTTGCTTTCTCCCTGCTTTCTTCCATTTTCAAACATGCCACCCCCTGCTCCGTCCCTTTTGCCCATACCCCGGACCCTCCAATGTACTCAATCTTGTCGTTGATTGTACGAGGAATGGGAATGTCTGTAGTACGAGTAATGGGAATGTCTGTAGATGTTTTACTTCCCCTGCCTCTACACGACGCGACCGTATTCCTCCGACTGCGACTGGGCCATGGCGATCTGCAGGCACTGAAGCCACTGTTCCGCCTTGGTGGGGTCCTTGGCTTTGAGCAGGAAGATTTTGTCGTCGTTGGTGAAGACCTCGAAGACGGTCGGGATGGAGCGGATCCCGCGGGCATTGACCGCTTTCAGGCTTCTGATGCGGCGCATGTCGATAGGAACCATTTTTGCCGCACTCTGTATGCAAGTCACACACACGATAAAGACCCCGTAAAATGTAAACGCAATTGATGTGCAAAAAAATGTTCAAGAAAACGAGTCTGCGTACCGATTTGTACGTCAGATAAGGGCCAGACAGGGTGAAGTAGCGAGACTTCCACCTCTTGAAAGCCTTCCAACGGCCTTTCTTTTCTTTCAGAACTCCCTGGAAGGACAAGCGAAAGTCAGTGGAAGATATCACAGATTCAACTTGCAACCGCGCTAGATGATGCGGACAGGAAAACAGGCAGGCAGGGCCTGACATGCTTATACAGTGGACAGACAGACAATTCAGTCAGGCAGACATTGCTTAGTAATTCAGTCAGGCAGTCAATACTTAGTAATTCATTCAAGCAGTCAATGCCTGGTAATTCAGTCAGGCAGACAAGATAGATAGACGTTCAGACGGACAAGTCATATGACTGACAGACACTAGTCGAGGCTATACAGGACTCAGCAGACTGACAGACACTAGTCGAGGCTATACAGGACTCAGCAGACTGACAGACACTAGTCGAGGCTATACAGGACTCAGACAGACGGACCAGCCCGTTCCCGAGCAGCACACAGGCAGGGATACTTACTTCCATCAGTGGTGCGCCGTTCGAAAAGAGGCTGGACGCTTTTTCCGGATAATTGCAGAGGAAGCAGCCCCACTGCTTGATCGAGGCGTTATACTCGAAGACATCGAAATACCGCGCCTGCGACAGCTCCCGCAGCATCTCCTCCTGCGCCGCCGGGGTCGGAAACGCTGATGTCACCAGAGTGGCAAAGTCCTTGCCAGAGTCCAGGTGGTCCCAGCAGAGCTTCAGTCCGTGCACCGCTGAGTCCTGCTGATTCAACGCCGATCCCGCCTTGGCCTGACAAATAAATTACACATCAGATTTGGTCAACTATTTTACGAAGCAAAATTAGTTAAAAAATTACACATTAAGCATGGAATCAATTAGAGGCTATTTACAAAACCATACAGGAAAGGTTGAAGTAAAGCCAGTCACCTCTTACCTGAATAGCAAGGAACATGAGATGAATCCAGACTTTGGGTATTTTTGTGGAAAAGGCGAAAAATCTTGCCGCATACAAGCAACGGTCCCCTTTGCATTGGCATGCGAAGAAGAGCTTGCATTGTTTCCGTGACTTGTGCTCTAAAATCAGAAACATGTTTATCGTTGTCTCTGCGTTGTCCATCCGTCTGTCTGTCATCTGTCTGTGTACCTGTCTGTCTGTCTGTCTGTCTGTCTATCTGTCTGTCTGTCTGTCTGTCTGTCT
>LRSR01004372.1:0-10478 GCA_001579985.1 Hypsibius dujardini
CGCGGCGCGGAAACTGACCACGACGGCGGATTCCCCGCTGCGTGGAGCGGACTCTGGTTTCAGTCCGGCATCTCCGACAGTATCACCGTCAACGCCACCGCCATCCTCGGCAAGGGCGAGATCGTCCAGCATAAGGGCGAAAAGGAGGTGGACAAATATCTCCTACTGGACAGGTAAAATAAACAGCAAAACAAAAGTTAGAGCACATTGTTTACGGCTGTGAAAGAAAAACGAGTTTTTTTTTAATTTTCTGATCTTTGACCTGAGATGTTAAATAGCCTGTCACTAGCTTGTCCTGCGACCACCGACCACCTTCAACTCTTGTCCGGTTGTTAGGATATGTACATAGGGGCTGTTAAAGAGAGACAATTGATGGTCCATCGTGATTTTTGAGAAAATGGAAAACTCGTCCGGTTGGTTTGTCTTTGAGGGGGGAATGTTTAGAAAGTCAGTGGAGGGCAGGAAAGTGAATTATAGGGTGATTACTGTCTTGTACATGTTAGCAGTAAAAAGAATGCAGTTGAGAAAATTAAGCTGTAGAATTATGATATGGGGATTGTGTTACGCCCATGCTTCTTTTTGATCCACTGAATTTCCTTGCTAGCTCTTGTTGTTCCCGCCACGGAGATTGTCTCCTCGGACATTGTGGTGGCGTAATCTAAGGAGCTGTATTTCTCGGCGATGTAAACTTACTCTCCTATGCTTACCCCATGTCTTATGTTTGGATTATTTTACTCGGTTCCGTTGAAAGAGTATTGCTAAAGATCAAAATGAAATCACTCTGAACTTGTCCAAAGGGAAATATATAGATAGCGCGTAGCTACGCGCAGTACCAGTATGAGTTGTCTGTTAGACAGGCAGTAAGTCCGTCTGTCACTCATATAGATAGATAGATAGATAGACAGACAGACAGACAGACAGACAGACAGACAGACAGACAGACAGACAGACAGGCAGACAGACAGGTAGGTAGGTAGGCAGGCATGAAAATGAGTGTATAAAGCATTGAAGATGATATCGTTCTCATATGGAACGGCGCACCCTACTAATAATATGACAAGAATGGAAATACAAAGTCATATCGCGAATTACCGCACTCCATTCAATTGTGAGAGAACTAAACACGCACCTGCGGTCGTCGACAAAAAATCGCACACGTCCATCCAAAAACTAATTACATTCTTGACCATTGATCAACACCCGCTAAACGACATGTCTCATTTATACCCTCTACTCGGCACCGTATGATTAACGGAAAATACCAATTTCCGAGAGGTTACACATTTAAAAAATGAATCTGCCAAAAGTTGCCTGCCTGCCTGCCTCAAACGCGACGTTGCGGCCTGACAGATTAGGCTGTAAATGCGCACCACGACTAAGCGGGACGTCCCTCGCGACACAGATTAATTCACTATCATCACCCGAAGAGCCGCGGGGAGAAAACCGCCATTTTCCGCTACAGCAAGACCACACAAAAAAGCAGACAATAGGCTGTGCTTTTGTCGGAGAAAAAGTTTAATTTGATAGAGAAAAAATCGCTTTAGATGATCATCGATCGGGCAAACAAGCGGACAATTTATGAGTCCTCGTGCATTGCCATGCAAGAGCGCGTATAAAAATTCTTTTGTATGTGCGGGAGATGAATTTACAAGGGCTTATTTTCCAATTAGCAAGATTGTAGAATAGCCCCAGCACACGTTTGCCTCGCTTGCTCTCTCATAGTGACGCTCCCCTGAAGGCGAAGTTTGAGGTTGCATTGGTACGGTTCGATAAGGGGCGTTATTATTTTAAAGTGTACTCGGACTTACGCCGGCATTGTCGGTAGCATGTTTGGCTTCCGATTAGGATTACGTTCCATCGTGTTGACATACCAGCAGAAACTGGTGTAAACTTTAAAATCGGGTTACTAGGGTCGCCTTTCATGTGTCATTAGAAGGTGTTGAAAAATGGTTCCCTTACGTTCGTAATATTTTAGATTCGTCTCGAGATTCGTCTCAAATATTTTGACGGACGAAATGTAACTAAACATTTAGCGGGTAAAATAATTTTTAGCTTCAATAGATTCTGCGGTTTAGAATAAAATAAAATTCCCCTTCAGCGCCGAGTTAAATTTTTTTATCAATTTTTCAAGTGAACCATAATTGACTCAGCGATTGAATTACCGGTAAAAGTTATGCAAAATTGGACATGTCGTGTGTTGGTTGAAAATTGGATCAGGAGATCGAAGAATTTGTTTGAAGTGTCAGCATAAGCAAATATTATTGCGATTCCCACTGGAAAATCTGTGTGCGTACAGCAGCTGTTGACCAGTGTCCGATGGTTGAATTTTGTTTGCACGCGGATTGACTTGCCACAACAGGAAACTGACAGTTGGTCGACGTTTCGCATTGCCTTTTCTCAGTTACTGTACGGGGCTTGCGTCTCTGTACGTCATTGTGTCTATTTGTCTGTCTGCCTGTTTGTCTGTCTGACTGTCTGCCTGTTTGTCTGTCTGTCTGTTTGTCTGACTGTCTGCCTGTTTGTCTGTCTGTTTGTCTGTCTGTCGTCTGTCTGTCTGCCTGTTTGTCTGTCTGTCTGCCTGTCGTCCGCCTGTCGTCTGCCTGTCTGTCTGACTGGCTGGCTGGCCGTCTGTCAACAGAGAAGCACTGCGTTTGGAGATGAACGATTTTTGCATAAAACGGCTTGCGTTCCCCCTTTGAGATCCCATTTCGGCGCTCGAATGATGTCCTGGAATGGCACTTGTCTCTTTCGTTTTTTAACTCTTTCCCACTCTTAAAAAACCTCAGAAACTCATTCACCCCGCGAAAGTGAAGTAGATGATCCGTGGCGAAGTGGTGGCGCGATAGTTTCCCATTTTCGGTTGGGGAATTGAGCTCGTGTCTCGTGCTTTTCGCAACGGAAAAACGGGGCCATCGCGATAATCGTGTTATCGCACGCAAGCTCTCTCTAGTGTGGGAGAAAATATTGTTTATTGGCAATATTCGTGGCCTGTATGGAATGTTCTTTGACTCAGATGGGATGGGACGCTGCCTGCCTCAACACATGGAGCTAATCTAATCGATGACAAGCTCTGATAGGAAATCACAAACGATGTGGCCCCGTGGAGTCAAACAGGAAGCGCCACACCGCAGAAATGGGGGGCCTCAGTTCATGCACGCAGACACCCTCCTACTCGTCAGAATCGATAAATCAACTAGTTTTCGAGTGCTGTAGTGTAGAAATTAAATTCAAACTTTGCGGGGTGCTGGATGAACAGGACAACACGTCCAGTCAGACGGAAAGAGGGAGACAGACAGACAAGACAGGCAGGCAGGCAAACAGGCAGGCAAACAGACAAACAGACAGGCAAACAGACAGACAGACAGACAGACAGACAGACATACAGACAGACAGACAAACCAAAAGACAGACAGACAGACAGACAGGCAGCAGACAGGCAGCAGACGAGGATATACATATATCGACCATATCGAAGATCACAAGCCGGCAGGCAACTTTTTGGCGGGTTGATGCTGATTTCTCTAAGATACGGAAAATTAGGCTCACAGATTTTCCAAACAGCTCTTTTGGACGGAAGGGCGGTTTTAATGAGTGGCGCGAGCCTTGCGCGCTCTTTTCCATTTCGTCGCGGATCAGTGCGGTTGACTGGACAGCAGGGACACAGGACGGCGGCGGACTGCCGGCGGTCGTCGTTTTCCCGCGCAGTTTATCCATTATTGAAATCTGCAGGGAAAAGCGCAAAAATTTGGCTGCGGGGTGGCGGAAAACCGGCTTCGGGTAGACAGCGATGCGAGCGATTAAATCACCCGTCATCCTTCTGACACTCTGACGACCTACTGGCCTGCACTAGGATCCATTCTGATTCGGGGGAAGACATGGAGGCAGGCGAGCTGGCAGGCAGGCCGACAGCCAGCCAGACAGACAGACAGACAGACAGACAGACAGACAGACAGACAAGCAGGTAGGCAGGCAGATAGACACGTAGACCTACAAGCAGACAAGCAGAAAGGCAGACAGACAAACAGAAAGATAGCTCACAGACAGACATAGAGACAATAATTTTCAGACACCCAATAAGATAGTCACGGGTGAGGGACAGACAGACGCATAGGCATTGAGACAAGCAGTTTGGGACGATGGATAAATTTTGTGACAGATGTGAGGTGTCAGTTCTGCATGACTGCAACCAGTGCAACGACCATTCAGTGCTTGTGCCATAACACCGAATCCCTCCAGGGACGCCGCGTCACATCGGATCTAACGGGGGAAATGCGAAACCTTGACCGGAACGGGAAAAGGGGAATTTTAGTGGCGGGAGGATTGAATAAATCATTAAGTAAACAAAACGCATCAAGAGTCCAGAGATATTCCAGACGAGCACTCTCGCGCGCTCCCCTCCGGATTTGCATAGCGCGCTCTCTAACTGCGAACAACGCTTGACCACCGCACGATCAATCTGCATAAAGCCGTACGTAATTTTCTGGAAAGCTCAAGCCACCCCTGCCACCTCGTGAAAGGAAACAATAAATTTGCGCCGGAGACCCCTTTTGACTCCCGAGCTGGAGCGCACGTCGACGGGGTGCCTGTCAATGGACGGAGGCTTTTGTTGCGCGAGATGGGTTGGTCAGTTGGAGAGTTACCCCTTGGCGTGCGTTGATTTCTGCTAATGAAATATGCCACTGCTTGCACGGGCCAGGGTGTTTGACCGTCTGATGAATAGGCTGGTTCGTTAGCTATGCGGACCACGGCGTTATGGATTTCTGTATGAATATGCGAACGAGCGGCATAATTGAGTTTGGCACTGATTTTGGGCCATTGTCTGCCCGTTATACACAGCAAATATCGAACGTGTCTTGGAATCGATTTTTTTGGGAATAAAAAATTCTGTATAACATTTATAATAGGACAAAAGCTAGACTAATTCTAGTCCTGATAACTAAAACTGCTGTAATTTGTCGCAGACCCGGTAACCGAATAAACTAATACTGGAGACGATATCATGTTGAGACGAAAACATGTTGAGACGATATCATGTTGAGACGATATCATGTTGAGACAATATCATGTTGAATGAATGCCTTTAACATTATTTTTTATTATATTTTATTTACAGGACTGAAAATTGCCATCGATGCATTTCCATCTTTAGTCCACACAGCAACGTCCTGCGGTACAAAGAAAGTGAGTCTCGCCGTCAGAATGGCACATCGAGAATCAATCCGACGATCATTTCATTATTCTTTGCTCTCTTTTTAGGCTATTGTATGCCAGTTGAAGACGAGCCTGCACCGAAGTTGGACGACCTCTGCGGAACCATTCCAGGCGATGCACCTTTGTTCTCTATGTTTCGCTGTACGTTTTGCTGACGACAACATGACGGGAGCCGTTCATGGAGTAACTCTGACGGATGTTGAAATGCAATTGTTCTTTTTCTCTTATAGTGAATACGCCGGCGATCCCTTGTCCGAAAGCCTTTACAGGCCGATTTTCATTCACATATGCGCAACAAGACCGGCAGTGCAGAAACCCTGTGTCCACTGCTGAGTCATGTGTGGCGGGGACGGATATGATGATGTGGTACAAGTCGTGTCCGGATCTCACGGAAGAGCGAAGTAAGACAATCAGTCCACAGAATACAGGCAGGCAGCCAAAGGAGAGACAAGGGGTAGGCAACAAGTTGGAGACAGACAGACAGACACAGACAGACAGACAGACAGACAGACAGACAGACAGACAGATAGACAGACAGACAGACAGACAGATAAACAGACGGACGGACAGAATATTCGGTAGGCAGGCAGATGGGCAGTCATTTAGGCAGACAGTCACATGTGAAAGTGGCTAACCGGTTTCTAACTTCTTTCCCAATTTACAGAGGTTCGGTTAGAGTGCCAAGCCAATTTCAATCTGGGAAACGGCGTCGAGCTCTTAGTTGGACGGACGTTTCACCATGTGGCCACCAGCCACGAGGAGACATACCGATGCTTCGTAAGTGGTTCCGCCGTCTCGCCGAGACGAGAATACCTATCCGTCCTGTGGGTGCCGTAATTGGCATTCCTCTTTTGTTCGCTCTTCCCCGAAGGCTGACCAAGAGAGTGAGAGTGCACGGAGAGATGCAAATTAGCGCCTCTAAGATAACAATATGACAATTGCTGGCGACTTTCTATAGATGACGGTCGCTAACTGATTCAAAATTGACCACACCAGCCGATCTTATCGCCATTTATAAGATGCCACAAAGTGTGCTCCCATAGACGAAGGGGTGGGTCAGGCCGCACGACCTAAGCTGACCTTTTTGGCTGCCATAAAGGCGTCTTTCGATTGGGAAATTAACTGTAAACTTAATTTATAACTGTCTCCTCGATAAAACGGATACTCGATATGCAATTCAATCAGCTAACGTCGCTGTCTTGTTTTTCCTGATGAAATGGGTCATTATTTCGATATTAACCCGTTCCGCGGGCGTAGACGCAGACGTCAGTCAATCCTTTGAGGCGCAAGCGAAAGCGACATGTTTTCATAATCTCGTGGCGCAAAATCAACCAACCGCGATATGATGAAGCTGAAATTAAGCTTTCCGTCGTTTTCATTCTGCTTTTTCCCAGCCTGAATCCGCGTGCCTGCGGAGCTTTATCTATGGGACTGGGAGAGAGGGCATTAAATGCCCATTACGCTAATCATACTGACAGTTGCAAAATAGTCTTTTACGACTAGTGAAATAAGTCAAACCAATCCGAACTTATTAAGGGAAAGTTGAAAAGGCATCGACGCGTCCGTTCCTGTCGCCGCGCGCCGTTCATTTCCATAACAATACCCGTCTGAAACCGAAAGAGAGTATCCGCCCCTAGAACGACAAGAATTTGATGGTAGCTTTTGTTATAAGACGGAGGAGAGAGGCTTTCGAGAAAGACCACAGGAGAAGACTGTGTGAAGTCGAAGCCTTTGAGAATTCCAAGTGGAGTCTCATTTGGTCTCCAATCAGTTGACTTTCACGTCCAGATTAATTAATTGTGCGAAATGATTTGGGTTATTCGCAAGGATCCACAGACAGACAGACAGACAGACAGACAGACAGACAGACAGACAGACAGACAGACATGTCAGTAAGCGCGTAAATCCCGCCAGTCTGCCTATACCTTGAGGAATGATTAATAATATGATTTATTTTGATTCTAGATTTACGAAACCAGAAATGGCGTCACCGCAATCTCCCAGTCGACTGATGCCAGCTGCCTCAGCTTATACTCCCCTTACGAGGGCTCCCTGACTATGAAGATGACGCAAGTAGACGACCCCATCCCACAGTGTGTCTTCCCCACCTGGCTGACCAAGATCCGGCAGTGGCACGACATGGCGTCCACCGTCCGTCACGTCTTTGGCTCCCCCGAAACTTCCATGAAACAGTACAGCCTGAATGCCACCATGAATAAAGAACTCCTGCTGGACGTGACCTGTCTGCGAAGCGATCTCCCCGACGAAACGTCCAAGTCAGCTTTCCGAGCTGTCGTCTTTGTCATCCGTGGATGGTGCGTAGAATTTTCCCCATTTTCCTCAAAAGCAAATGAGTGGAATTTCTGATTATGAATTGCCCATTCATTGTTCCGTTATATCCATTGTAGTTCGAGTGGGTATATGTGTCTGAATTGGCGCAGACGGAGTGAACAAGTGGTGCAGTTGCAGCAAGGTCAGTTCATAATATATTCCTAATTGCTTTTGTTTCGAGGACAATAACCAATTTTTCTGGAATTCTTAGGTCGGTTGTCTCCGTCAGCAGACATTGCCTGCTCGGACGCTTACTGGAACAATCAGACTGATTGGACAACACTGGTGTCAGCTGCCCCCGAGGCTGTACAGTGTCCGTTTCCAGGACAGTACCTGGTTCCCACGCCGCAGTCATCTCCGGTCTCAAAGTGTGGAGATATGACGAAAGTGACCATAGGCTGTCATCGGAGTACCGCGATCCAGTTTGTAGCCCACCCGGATGACGTGGCTTGCTCGGCGGAACTCGAGAACTCCAAACCCAGTAAGGGACTCCGAGTTTAGCTCTCTTATGAATTATCTGAAGCTAATAGTAACTGCTTTTACAGTGCACTTCACGTGTCACGGTCACTGGATGGATAACAAGGTTGGATATTTCGTCGCGAGCGAAAGATACAAGGACACCAAACACTGCTTTGTAAGTTGTCAGTTTCTCTAGTCATATTTAGGCCATGAAAGTGTCTGCCTGCCTGCCTGCCTGCCTGTCTATCTGTGTATTTGTGCTTGCCTGTGAGTTTGTCCGTCTGTCTGTCTGCCTGCCTGCCCATCTGTCTGTCTGTTTGTGTTTGTCTTGTTTGCGTGCCTGTAAATCTCTCTGTCTCACTTAAAAAGCTCCCTCTTTTTCTGGTTCCGTGTGAGGTGGATGTGCAGTTTCTGACTAGATGTACTTTTCGTATAGGTGTACGAAGAACACAATGGAGTCCGAATCCTGAGCAGTATACCTCACCGCTGCCCCAGTTCTCTATACAGCGGTGAGCAGTTCAACGTGACAGAGTTCAATGAATGTGACCCGAACACGTCCGGGAGTTCACACTCAGCAGCAGCAGCAGTGTGGCTCCTCAGTCTACTGCTGGTCGGCCTGTCACTCTGCGGACGGAGGTAGCATTGACCGTGGGCGGACCAGGCGCACCTACAAACAGCCTTTTATGAAGCAATCCCCTTTCGACCAAAGCGACCCGTGAAAACTTTCCTTTTGATAAATGCAATTTTATTTTCTGCTCAAAATCGGGATCACAAATTCAAGTGCGTGTTGTATAATTGTTACATTTGTGTGCAACGCCAGTTGTTGCTCGTTTTTGTCTAGCGATATTTCGTACTAACAATTTAAACATGGTCACCTTTTTTTCTTTTTTTGCTGCTCTTTTGTTGTGATGGGACCCGTTGAGCTTTCACACTTTCAATTTTTAGTAAACCATGCAGACTTCAACTTTGCTTGCTGTGCTATGGTACGAGGCGTTCCATTAAAATACATTTGTTTACTGTGCCTCCATCGAGTTGCCAATTTCTCGAGACCCGAAAATGCAGTTTCCGGCTTCCGGCCAAACTGTTTCCCCATCTTCGCCCCAAGATATTGGTAAAAAAAACGGTACACCCCGTTTCGGTCTCTCATTCACATCGGCAATAAACAGCAATACGCGTTACTGCAAGGCGTTTTCATGCGACTGCAAGCATGACTCATTCCATTTCCGGGTCGCACACTTCTACATACCCTCTTATATTAGATTTTTAACTGCCATTCGCAATTTACCCTCTGAGAACCAGTCAGCATACACTTGCTAGATTTGACGGTCACATTCGATTTTCAGCACGAGTTCTGGGTCTTTTCGTTCGCGGTTTTTTGCTTTGATATTTTTACCACATATTTATTTAGATTCAAAAAACAAATTTTCAAAAAAACTTCTCAAAGGGGTAGGAACCTACTTAGCACCACCTTGCTAACACTTGGACCGCCCGAACAACATCCAGTCCCACGTGTCGACGTTTTTTTTCTCAGTATCGAAAAAATAAGGGGCTTGAGACTGGTCCTTAGTGCATCTAGTAGAACTGGTATTGCAATATTCGAGTGAATACAAGCGGAGTTAAAAATTATTAACCATTAGGAAAAGGTTAGAACTCTGCCTAATGATTCGCTGCGCTACCACTGGTTGTAACCACTACGAATGACGTGTAACTGACATTTTGTGACTGTGTAGTCACTCGTTTGACGGTTTTTAGTCCATTCTTCATCAGCGGCGCCATGGTTCCCACTACCACTGAAACGGTTACATTTGATGGTTGTGGGGAATTTTCCAAACGATTCCGTTAGGATTTGCAAGGAATCATTCAGCTTTTTCCCTAATCTAGCAAAGTTTTGCTAGACCCGGTTCTATCCGTATACCCAAAACACCTGGTTACCAGAGGGTTAAGGCAATTGCACCGTATGAAGAAGTTCTGTTCTTGAAACTATGTAAACGGTGTCAGGTCAAGGTTGACGCGTCAATTTCTGTATTTCCTGTAATCGCATGAGAGGAACTTTCTGGATGAGGCATTTTGTCACAAATCACGATATATATGAGGAAGCAAAGACTTCACTGAAATTGCCAGATTTCCGTTCATTTAATTCGACTGACTAGCGCAGTAATGGAGATTTTCTCTCCCGATCGGCGTGAGTTTTTTTTTTCGGAAATAACTCCCTATTTATCGTGATTTATCATCGGGGTCTCCGCGTAGGAATCACATTACCGGTTTCAGAAAAGAATAAGGAAGAAAAAGACTTCCCGGCGAGATTGTACTGTGAGCAGGTGTCTGATTGATTGAACGCTCACTATTTTCCTTTATTTTCATTGTAAACTATTTCGATTTTTAAAAATACATTCAAAACATGTATTTTTATATTTTCTCATGCCGAATTCAATTTGGAGTCGACCGGCATTAGCTCATTATTTTTCAGGTGTCAGGGG
>LRSR01004373.1:0-51900 GCA_001579985.1 Hypsibius dujardini
AATCCACTATTTGGAAAGGTTGTGGCGTTCAGCAGTTCTGTCTCTAATTTAGTTTGTTTAGTTAGGCGAAAAAAATTATACTCGCATGCTTTGTTAGCGTATCAGCAATATTTAAACTCCACTCCGAGGCAGATAAGATATGAAAGACTTTCATATCAGACTACTCATCTAGCACAAAATTCTGGTAACATGATTAATTTTAATATAAAACTTGGAATTAATTCTCAGGTAAATCCAAAAGCCTTACTTTTCTTTTTGACAGAAACTGGAGCTAAGAGTAGTTACTCTTTAGATTCACATTACTTTGTGACAGCTGACGTATACAAATACTGGGTGGACTATAATGGAACAATAGTTCCAACAAATAACGATTTAAACCTAAAAATGAATGGTTTATCAAGCAATTATTCCAGAGCATATCAAATGTTAAAAGAGGCATTAGGCTTGCATCATACTGACACATTTAGCATAAAATACAAAGATGGCATTACTGGATCGTGTTACAATAAGCGAAATACCATATATGGTGTTCCACTCTCTAATGATCCAGAGTATGATTCGTTTGAGGGTAGTAGTATGGGAAAAAATAATGCCCAACTGCAACTAAACATAATGTTTAGCACTATAGCATCGAATTACGATTTGCACACAGTACTATTGTTTGATGAAATTTTAGAGATAGATTATGAGAGAAATAAAATGGAAAACATAAGTAATTATCAGAGCAGACTAACAGAAGTACACATGCCCACTGTAGCAGACTTCAAAAATGCTCGATATATACAGTTTGGGGGTGGTAAGATTAGTGGATTTTTCAACAACTTGAAGAACAAAATTGCTGCATTCTTACCAAGACTATTCAGCGCAGTACAGACTTACGCTCCACATGCAATTAAAGGTGTAAACATGGCTAATGAAATGGCTGGTAAATACTTTGCTAACCAGGGAGGTTCTGCCCTAAGTTTAAAAAAAAGTCAGAGCTACATGAAAAAATTATAGATAAACTAAACGAAGTTAGAAAAAAGTATAAAAATTACGATGTCATAGGTTATGAACAGTTTTATCCATTAAGTAACCGAGAATTCGACGATTATTTCAAACTTGATCAGTTTTATAAAGGATGTTATGCTAACGATAAAGCTCATCCAAAATTTCTTAAGAAAAAAGGCGACTTTATGATAATCAATGTAGATCCAAGCGAGATGAGTGGTAGTCACTGGTTTTGTTTAAAGAAGAGTAAGTATTTGGAACTATTTGACTCTTGGGATTTACCACAAGTGTTGCTCGGTGATAGTTTTATTAAAAAATTAAAACGCTACAAAAATGTTCAATTTATGCCTTTTGCTATTCAAAACGAAGATAGGGTTGACACCACATGTGGTTGGCACTGTATTAGCTTCATCAACTCTGGTTTAAGCATAGAAAACTATGCAAAAATGTTTGAAGCAGATAAAGCTGGTAGTTTTCCTGAAATTGAAAGAAGTAATTTACAAGTAATGAGTTCCTTCCTTTTACCCACTGAGAAAACTGAAAAAACTGTGGTGAGTGAGCCTGTTAAAGTAGAAAAGACAACCAATATATTGGAAATCCCATTGGATGATCTGAAGACATTAGTTGACACCAGCTTTAAAGAAACACCCATAAAAAAATTTAAAAAAGTTACTTTGAGAAGAGGGCAACGCATCAGGAAACAGACGAAATTTCTGATCAACGAAATGAAATGAGACAAAAAAATATACTTAATTTTTTTTACTAAGGCGTATCCACTGTGCCTGAACAAGTTTTGGCTGGAGAGATGACATTTAGATATGTATAATGTACCATTTGTGGACAACATAGTTCGTTATCATCAACTAGTATAGTAATTAGATCAGGTAAAATCATCTGCAGCTTCCAAAACGGAGGCAGACACAATTGACCTGAAGATCTGAAATCTATCGTAGTATACCCATACCCATGAAGATAGTGAAACGATGTGTCTTGTTTAGTTAGATCAAACTGTGTACCATTTAAATCTTCACAGTTGATATAGTGATAGTGTCTGGAACACTTGCATTGTTCAAATAAACATTTGCTGTGGTAGTGAATAACAGGAGAACGCTCTTGATAATACCTGTAACCATATGATAAGGTTACAACCGCAAAGAAAATAAATAATTTGAGAAACATAGTTGAGATATAAAAGATAAAAAAATAAACAATTATTTAAGATATATATATATACACGCGCATGCAAGCGAATTCTTGAGAATTCTTTAGAATGACTAGTTTTGTTACTTATGAAAGCTTGGAAAATTTCAGTGAAAAACAGCAATTTAGAAACTTGAAAGGTAAATATAATTTTATAACTCATCCTAGCAGCACAATAGCCTGTGGTAAAACAGGAACTGGAAAGACAAGACTAGTAATGAATTTGATTAAAATAGGGGTTGAAAATAATATCTGGGATCAAATAGTCATTATTAGCCCAGACAACGACTCTGAATACGAAGTGTTTTTCAATAAATTAGTAGAGCGAGAAGAAATGGATGATTTGCCTACAATAAATCTGAGCGCTCTTCCTAAGACTTTAGAGGATTTCTTTATTAAAGTTGAAGGTGTAATGGCGTTTGATAAAAAAAAGCAAACCCTAGTCGTAGTTGATGATTTCCATACCGAGAGTACTAGTAATAAGTTCATTAAACAGTTATTTACTAAAAACCGTCACTACGGTATCAGCCTAATATTCTGTACACAAAACTTCAACGAACTTCCTGTTACTGTGAAAACGAATAGTCAGTACTACTACTTCATGAAAGACTGCAATCCCAAAATACTAGAAAATGTGGAAGCTAAGTGTGGGATAAACGAGGTTAAAAAGTTGTATCTGACTTATATGAGTACTACGAGTACAATTTTTCCATGGGTCATGTTAAACGTGAGTAAAAACTATCTGGTTGACAAAGAGAACAACATACATTACTTGAACAGCAATACAAAGGAGAAAAATATAGACATGATACCTTTTAACGAGTTTAAGAATAAATATGATATAGAGGAGAAGAATCACTTAAGACGAACAATACTGGAAAAGTTTATGCCAGAGTGTGAGACCGAGTTAATCAAGAAACTGAGTACGAGCAGACGGACTAAAACACACAACGAAGAGATTCAGAAGTGTATACCCGATAAATATTGGCAGTTTTTTAGTTTGAAGGTTTAGGTAGAAGAGGGTGCATGCAGCGCCCTCTCGCGGGCTTTTCCCTGTATGGCCCCCTCATGCTAATTAAGTTATCGAGCAAATGTTAGTGAATGTAAGCGAGCGGAAGTAGGTGAGGAAGTGAGGGAAAGAGCGAACGATTCAGCAGTGGTCATTTATTCAGTTTCACTCCAGCACCCGCTTGTAAAAAAGTGACATATAAATGTTCCGAACGCAAGTTCTTATTAGAAATGGTAGTATCAATTTTGCTAAAAATACAGCCATTCTGTTTTAACAATACATATAATTTGTGAGGATAATTGGAATAATAGCGGTTATTATTTTTTAGCTCCATTAAAGCTTGATCACTTAAAGTATTTTTGCGCTTATTAATTGTTTTTTTAATTACATCAAATAGTTGAATCTTTTCCGAATCCTTCTTAGCCGCCAGCATTTCCAGTACGCGCTTCAACCAGCCACCATTTTTACGCTGAGTAGGAGTTATTCGCTTCTTCTTTTTTGGAATAAGAGGAGACTGCAGAGGAGTCAACTTGACAACCTCCTCTTGATGGATTGCTTGATTAATTGTCAAAGAGGCAACCATGGTGACAAGTTGAGCCACTTGACTATAACGAGATATGAGTTAACATAATTTTCATTAAAAATGAATGATTGAGTGACTGACTCTTTCAGAGTGGCTTGAACCGAGTTATTAAGCTGAAGTAGGAACTCCGGATTGACCACATCCATTTCCTCTACAAAAAGTGTTTGTGAGTATTTCACTCGGTATGTAGAATAAGGTTGAACATACCGAGTGGTGGTTCCATTGCCTTAAAGAACCCTCGCTGCTTCTCCAGTTGAATAAAACCCAAAAGTCTCGTAGCACTGTTATAGATTTTTAAAAGTTTGGTAGCACTACATGTGCAACGTGAAGATGACAATTTGTGCAGGTTGACTGGAAGTGACGACTTCTTTTTTAACTCGCTGCATAATTCACATGGTTGGTTTGAAGTGGCTAGTACTGCAGTGTCAGCCACGTTCGTTTTCGTGAGTGGAGTGGTAACAGTAGCCACTCCACCAGATGAACAGCGAGGTATAGCCCGTACACACACAGAGCCACACACACACACGGCCACAGCCACACACACACACGGCCACAGCCACACACACACACACGGCCACAGCCACACACACGCAAACACACGCACATGTTGGAATTTCTCTTTATTTTACGTAATACCCCAACCACAGATCGAAATGCGTAACAAAGAAAATTAGCCACGTTTGACACAACTACCCTGGTTCAGCAGGGCTAGTTCCTAATCACAAGGTTCCCCATCCCTCCCCTCGCAATCTCCTCGCGCAGTTGTCGGGTCTCCTGACACAGTCTTTGAATGACTGCATGAAGTCCTTGAATGTCCGCGGGGGCTCCTTGAATGTCCGCGGGAGCTCCTTGATTATCTGCTTGAGCTTCTTGATCGTCCGCAGGAGCTCCGTGGTCTAGCGAATTGGTGGGTGGGAGTTAAAATAGAGCTTGTTCTTGGGGGGTGTTAAGTATATTAAACTCTCAAATTACCTGGGTTGGGCGCTGGCTGGGAATTCCATTCCTCCCACGTATTCGGGTTGCCGGCTACTCGTCGGAATTTTTTCCCCTCGTTGTTTTCCTCGTTGTTTTTCCACTCGCTGTTTTTCAGAGTTTTATCAATCCTAATCTTTAAATCATCGGTGGGGAAGGATGGAAACATATTCACAACTGCCTCCTCAATTTTTAGTTTTGTTCCACTGCCTCTCAGAGGCCCTCGAAGAACAAGTTGAATAAGCAAAATCGTCTCGTTCTCCTGAAAAAATACAATAAAATTACTTATTCTGTTTACACACAGAATAACACAACCGAGCACATTTTTATAAACTAATCAAAACTTTTAATTTACCTGTTCTATTGTCATGATGAATTTTGCTGGGGTGCCCTCTCTTGTAATCGATGCTCTTGACATTTTGTCGAATTTTTTAAAATCCGTAAGAAGAAAAAAACACTCCAAAACTAGGATCGTTGAGGGGATAATCAAGCAGTAATGGTTATTGCAGCGAAACGATGAAGGAACCACAATGACTGTTTCGCTATAATGGTGAAATCGACTGCCTCGCGAGCGCAAGTTGGAAACTTCGAGACAAGTGACCAACAATAGCTCTCACAATACTCATTACTTCTACCTGATGGTATACAGTAAAGGAAGAGTAGAGAGAGAGAGAGAGAGAGAGAGAGAGAGTCTGCACTGTACCTAAACCGGTTCAAGACACACCGCTTCCTTCACACACACACACGGTTGTTGCCTATATGAGATATAGTAGAAGGGAGAACACTCGCGCGCCGATGGAATGTTGAAGATATTTCGTACACCGACAGGCTGGCAGTTAGATAATTATCTCTAACATGAGGGGGCTGGCACACAGCCGTGCGCAGATAGACAATTCAAGGCGGTACACAATACATGAGGGTGCTGTCTATACGACACACAGTAGAAGAGGGTTGCGCTGATGGAGTGTTGAAGATATTTTCGTACATTCTCTGACCGATAGTAAGATGGTTATCTCCGGCATACGGAGGCTGTGTAATACAGCATACACACACTGCGCGCGCACACACACACACACTCTCCAACACACAGCACGCCACCAGTTCAGACCACACCTTTTTTTGTTTTTTTACTTTTTCCAATATTTGACCAAAATGAGGTGTTTCGTCTGTGAGCTCACAGACGAAATCGCGAAAACGCGAAAAAGGGGTTTTGAGCAATTTTGAAAAAAATGGTTAATGAAAATAGGCTAGTTTATACTAATTTAGATATGTTTTGACCCTAAAATAGCTAATTTTTAAAATAGTAAGAATTAAATAAAAAATATTATTTTTACTGGAAATAAAATTGTGCCAGAAATTGTGCCAGAACTCTCGTATTACCACTACTTCTGTCTGTCTGTCTGTCTGTCTGTCTGTCTGTCTGTCTGTCTACCTGCTTACCTGCCTACCTGCCAGCAAGTCTGCCTCTCTGACTGCATGCTTGTTTGCCTCCCTAACTAGGCTCATTTACTTGTCAGAAGAAGTCTATTTTACTGGCAAATAAATCAATCACACGAGTAGAGTTTACCTGGGGCGCCGTTTTCTCGTCGACAGCACAATGGATCCGAACACTCCGCGTTCGCTCCCTCCTGGTAGAACATGTCGAAATGCAAGTCCGACAAATGCAAAACCCTCAGCTTCGGTGCATTCGGCGCGGGCGGTGGAATGTCTTTCGCCGGCGGCTTGGGGACGTCCGGCAGTGGGAGACTCCAATGTGTGCCGGGTGGATCCACCGCACAGCTTGCACCCGTGACAAAGTTACACATTTCTCCGGGCGAGTAAGGCACGTGTTGCAGGACGTAGAACGTCTCCGGTCGGAACGATTCCAGCACTCCGCGACAGACGAGCCTTGGTTCAATCTACAGGGATAAACGCGGTTTCGCAGCAGCCCGAAATAAACTAGCCAATTAACACTCAATTAACCGATCACTAACACTGAAACTGAACAAGCTGATCAATCAATCAAGGTAATATTCTAAAGCACAAAAAAATTGCCAGCAATAAAATCTCAAATTAATTTGAATTTTGATGGACGAAGATGCCATTTTTATACATTCGCATATCGAATTAAGTTAATATATTCAAATAAAATCGAGTATGCTCGAAAAAGATTTACCTTGGTCGGTCAATCGGCATGCAAAGAAAAAATTCACTCATGAAAAATGAACCAATCAACGAACCAATCAACGAACCAATTACGAATATAAAGCAGACAAAATAAGTGCTCAAATCAATCAATCAACGTGAGATTCACTTAGCATAAATCACAAGTCATAAACTCTCAATTTACTTCGAATTCCGACAGTCTGATAGCCTGTTTAGAACTTCTAAGAAACACTAATTAGACCAATACATCCAAATAAAATTTAAACAAGTTGAAAAAAATGCCCACCTCCAAATCGACGCAGATATTCTCAATGATGGCGGCGATCTTATCCGCGGGCATGTGCAGCTTCAACAGCGTCTGCAGCGTGGTGAATCCGAAGATACACGAATCGCAGGTGATCTTCTGGTTGATCTTCCACTTGGAGTAACCCCAGTTGGCCTTCAGCTTGGCCACCGACGCGAACACTCCCAGCGTCTCCGGACTGAACGGCGTGATCTGGCTGAAAATGCTGCTGCTTCCGCCCGGCTGCTGCTGCAACGCCCCGACCGACGCGGCCGTGATGAGCGCCAAAAAGATAGCTAAATGCCTCATCTTCCAGTGTACCATTGGAGGGGTAACGAAAAAACCGCTCCTTGGGGGTCAAATCGGTGGCGGGACGGAAGGCACTGGGGGAGACGCCGTGGAGAAAAACGCAACTTAGTGCTTGAATGAATTTTAACGAAAAGCGCAGTTGCCAAGGGAAAGTGTGACAGATGATTAGTCAGGTGGAAAGACAGGCGACCTACTTCTAATCGAGCGACGAAAGTGAGGGTGGCATTGTTTTGGAATGCAGGAAAGAAAGTGATGATTTTTGCTGTGGTTGAAACTACATGTGTCATGAATGATAGAGTTGAATGTGTGGCAACTGGCAATTGAGCTTTCTCGCGAAGTTCAAACAGCGAACAGCTGACGGTCTGTTCGTTTCGCTTAAAATGAATGCGTTCTTGTGATTAACGACCAGTGTGTGCAGTCGGTGCTGAGGTAGTTCCAGTATAGGACATTGTGTTCCTATCAATACATTATTTCGGAATTGGGGACCTCCTCGCCACTGCTTTTCCTGGACTCGCGTTAAATACATTATTAAATCTTGCCCTTTTTCAGGAGCAAATTTCAAAAAAATCTTGTGACAGTTTTTGGTAGCGGTCTGACTCTTTCGGACTGCGAACCGTTGGCCGTTGGCCAAATCGATCGCAAACCGCATGACTGCTTGATTGTTGATTTGAAGTTTGTAAGGTCCATTAACTCATTGCTTGATTGATTGATGAACAGGATTGCTACTGTAAAACCGTGTCAGGCGAACGGCATAAGGAACAAAAGGGGCGGAGTCACACACTGTGTGGCGCTGACACCCAGAACCGGAGGCTCGTTTTAGGCGCCATGCACATATTACATAATCAGAAAAGGGTCTTTTTCGAAAACCCACCTACCCAGATAAACAAAATCATACTGGAGGGCGGGGCCTCTGAAAATCAGACCCCCACACCCGCCACAAGTTTCCAATTGATCAGGGACAAGAGGCCGAGTTTTGAGTTCAATCTTGGAAAAAGAGCATTATGCCCCTTAGCCCACCCCTTAGCTCTAGAATTAGGGGTCCTGGCTCTAGCATTAGGGGTCCTGGCTCTAGGATGAGGGGTCCTGGTTCCGACCTGCAAGGACCTTTAACGAGCCTCTGCCCAGTATGAGATGATAAACACATGGAACAGCCCGTTTATCACAATCCACGATTTTGAAAGGCCGGCACTGAATTATTGTGCAACAAAAATGAGCAACTGCAATTGAATAACTGAAAAAGCAACACACGCTGAATGTGACGTGGCTAAAGGTGCGTGTTATGTATTTATATTCCGCAGGCTGTCCCAGTGGCCACCATGGCGGTGCCCCGTGAAGAGTGCCTAGCTGAATGCCTGTACCAACTGTCCGGCCGTCGGTCGGCCACCCGGCTCGCTCGCCAGACTCCGTCGCAGCACCGCGCGATACGGAACGGGCACGTGGTCCACCGCGAACGGCGGCGCACTGGACGCCTTCCGGTTCAGCAGAGTCGTCATGTCGTTGACGTCGTCGCCGTACAGCCGGCGGCCGGAGAAGAACTCGGCCAGGGTGGCGCCCAACGCGAAGATGTCGCTTTCAAAGTTGGGCTTCCGGTGGAGGCCGTGGTCGTTGGGCTTCATCAGTTCCGGCGCCATGTACATGACCGTACCGCTGAGCGTGGTGGAGTAGAGCTTGGTCACGTTGGAGAGGGTGTCGGCCGGGGAGTGGCCCGCCAGACGACTGATCCCGAAGTCCGTGATGAGGGCCTGCTTCGTGCCATTTTCCACCTGCAAAAAATAAGTCATTTAATTAAACTTAAGAGCAACCCGACGCTTTGTTTGTGTTGAAAATGGAAGATGGACTTGTTAACAAGGACAAATTGTTTTCACCTTCCAATGTTTTTCCACAGAAGTAGTTTGCAGGTGCAAACTTTTGCATTTTTTTTCAAAATACATCACGTGACGTCATTAGGTACTGTTTTAGGAAAAAGTGAAAAAAAAGGGGAAAGTTTGGAAATTGGCGATAATTTGATAGAAAATAGTGAGTGGAGTTGCGAATTCATATTCTGTTCCGACACGTTGGGCGACCTGTCACGAATTTCAAACTAAAAAAAAAGGTGCCGGGTTCCCCGTAGCGAAATTGCAATTCTGATGATTCATATGGATCCGGGATGCACAGGAAATTATGCATTATATAACTAGGAAAATAGGGTTAGGAGCAAAAAATACACAAAGGTCTTCTTATTACATGTACATGTACTTGTACATTACATGTACTTACAATTATTACAATACTTACTGTTAGACTTAGGATACGAAAACTAAAGTTATGTTATAAAACTATAACTAAGACGATTTAGGACAACAACTGAACAACTGAACTGAGCTGAACTAACCCAAATAAAAGAATGAAACTTAAACGGTTCTTTAAAATAAAAACTGAAATTTCACGATATATTTGCAATTAGGAATGTTTAAAGCAAACGCTGAACTAAATACATTATTACCCGTAAGAACTTATTCAAGATGAAAAGTGAAATTACAACTATACGTGTGACTAGAATTAATTTGATTTAAGAAGTCTTACACGCGTGGCCACAATTTTGGGTGGCAGACTTTAAGCCAAAAAGGGTGGTCTGAGTTGGAGCCGAATTCAGTCACCGTGCGCACGCGCTCTTAACCACAGCTGATTATGGATCTTTTACTTAATTGACCAATTAATTGAACTTGTTTATTTTGGCGGAATTTAGAGCAACTTGCTCAATCTAATTTTTCCGCTGGGCATTAAATCAAAGATTCAGGAGAAAGCAGTGGCAAGCTCTAGCCAAGAGTGGCTCAAACTCAGACCACCTTGATGGCTCGAACTCGGTCACCCAAAATTGTGGCCATGGATGTATGATTTCAATAAGATAATTATTATTTTTCTAATATCGTCAGGATGAAAACTAAGTTTATGTACTAAAAGTGTAATTAATTAATTAATTAATGGAGGTTTTCGGACGAAAACTTACCAAGACGTTGCTGGGTTTGATATCTTGGTGAATGACTTTCGGGCGGGCATCCTCGTGCAGATACCGAATCACGTCACAGACTTGACCAGCAATCACGGTCTTTTCAGCGTCAGTCAATTTCTTCAAGTAAGAAAACGTTCTCAGCGCCTATCCAGCTTTTATCAAGAGGATCATCAAACACGAACTTACCATTTTGCGTTCGAAAATGATTTCGTCCAGATTGTAGCCATCGACGCATTTTAAGACGATATACATAAACGTCGGCTGGAGGGAAATCCCGATGAACTGCACGATATGCGGATGAATAAGGCGACTGTGTAATGAGAAATTACACACGGAGAATTAGCACAAGAACCGCATCGAACTTTATCCTGGAGTAAGTAAGCAGAAATGTATTTCGTTTCGCAAATTAGCTATTGAGTTATCCTTGAACCGGCAGAGAACTACACTAAAATGTTTAGTGACTAAACAGAACTAAACTCATAATGCGCAGTAACTAATTTTTAGTTGACTAATTTTAAGTCTTGCCATCCCTAGAAATAAATTTATCTCCACTACTTGACGCCGAAAATTAAATACGAGCATATTCATTTATTTGTTCATTTGTCTATATATATATATAAATTATCGATATGCGCCGGTCGTTAAATTTAATAAATTTTAGACTACTGTAGTTTTTCTATGAAAAGTTAAACGATTCTCTAATACTGTAATAAGTCCTGTCAACGGTGTGCCAGTAAACCGTGGTCTTGGCCTCCTAAGTCCCATTAAATACCCGTCTGTCTGTCAGTCTATCTGTATGTCTGTCTGTCTGTCTGTCTGTCTGTCTGTCTGTCTGTCAGTCTGTCAGTCTATCTGTATGGCTGCGTATTTGTCTATCTGTGTATATCTATCGATCTGTCTGTCTATCTGCCTGCCTATCTGTCTGCCTGCCTATCTGTCTGTATGTCTGTATATCTGCCTAACCTGTGAGTTACGGCTTCTTGAAGAATCCGATCGCGTTCGGGACCCTCGATGATGTCCTGCGCGGCAATCTGCTTGACGGCACAGCGTGTCACACTCCACTTGGACAGGTAAACCGTGCCGAATGCACCCGATCCCAGCTTTTTCTCCAGTTTGATCTGCTCGAACGGTATGACCTTCAAGTCTGTAACCATCAAATGAAAAGTTCAGATGAAAGCAAACCATTAACCTGCGTCGTAAGTACAGTGTATTACAGTTAGAGTACAAGAAATCCGGCCTATTCCGGGATCGCAGATAGTTTTCTTGACGCTAAACGACCGAAATCTTCTCATTAACTGACACGGAAAAATATTTTTTTAATTCAGGAGGCGGAGGTACGGATCATTTCTGGATAGGCGCCATTGAAATATTACGTTATCGAAGGAGGGTAGGTGGGTGGTCCGAATAATAAACCGAATTTTAAAATAGACTGAAATTTAAAATTGAATTCTGGTTCAACTGAAATAGACATGACTCTTCATGCATCCGTACCGTGTTGCCGGCTGAGGTCTTCGACGTGGCCGCCCGAACCGGCACTCCCTGTCATGAGGGACGTGGTCACTGCCATGGGATTGAGCCAGAAGTGGCGATCCTCGTGCTTCACCTTGATTGTGCAGGCCGGCGACTTGGTCTCCACCTGGTACTTGCAGGAGATGTCCTGCACCGTCAACGTCCGATCCACCAGCTCGGGCAGCCGCGAGCCCCATCCGCCGAACTGTTCCGTCTGGAGCTTCTCAAAGTCCGCAAGGGAGACGCCCACGCGGACGGTGCTTCCGATGGCCACATCCTTCCCATCCCGACACTTCACTGTATACAGTATATACCGTATATAACACCATGGAAAGAGCGACTTCATGGTACATGGTACATCATATATGCTGGCAGGCACAAGTTCCGGCATGGTCCACTGACCTTTTTCGACTTTGTTGGTGGCTTTAGGGTTGAAGCAGCGAAGATTTCCCACTTTGCCCATCATGGCGACGATGTCGCCGTCTCTGTCGAAGAATTGAATGACAATCGGCTTTCCGAGGAAGCTGCTCATGTCGTCCGTCCAACTTCCGTGGCCCTGCTGGAGCGCGCGGAAGTCCGTTTCACTCTCCAGGAGGGTGACGGTGTTGCCTCTGAGGATGGTCTTTCCACTGGCATCCGTTGCTTCGTGGTTGTCTACCATAAAACAGATGACTCAATACATTGCTACGTCCTGAGGTCTTCGCATGGCCTCTACATTTAACTATCTGTCTGTCTGGCCCTTCTACGGATGTCTGTTCCTCGGTTCGTCCGTGTCTGCGGTTCTACCTGCCTGTTTGTTCGCCAATTTTTGCTTGCTTGTTTGTCTGTCTGTCTGTCTTCTGTCTGTCTGTCTGTCTGTCTGTCTGTCTGTTTGTCTGTTTGTCGGTTTGTATATCTGTCTGTCTGTCTGTAAAATCTGTCCGTTTGTCTGTCCATCTGTGTGCCCACCTTTGGAGCGCACGGTCACCGCGCTGGGATTAACAACGATAACTGTCTCGCGATCATCCGCCACAAACGCCAGGGCCGCCACCTCAATATCCCCATCCGCTTTCAGGGCTGTCACCAGGCCGGGCAGCCTTCCCGTCACCAGCAGCGGCAGCAACCGATCCGACCACCCCCTCTTCCCAGCCTGCAAGCGCTGCACCTGGTCGGCATCCTTGATGAAACTCACCACCGTTCCCGCATGAATCACCGTTCCCATTGCATCCTTGATGACCTTGGGGGGTGGTGTCGCAGCCGCTGCTTGCTGTCGACCATTCGGACCGCCAGATTGCGGAAGGCCGCCAGTCAGATGGCGGGTCGCCTTGGGATTGACCCAAAAGGAGACGTTGTTGGTGGTACTGCCCACCTGCATCATACACTCCGGTACGTCCGTTTCGAAGAAGCAGTTACAGCCGATGGAACGGACAATCATCTCCTTGCCTAGCCAATTCTCCATGGAGTCGGTCCAGCCGCCGAATTTGGCCGTCTGAAGGCGTTCCAATTCAACCTTCGAAGAGGTGATTCGAACTGTATCTCCAATTTCAGCCGGCATTCCATCCCCGGTTTTAACTAAAACAATAACGGTTACCAGCACGGTGACTCATAACTTACTAAACCTTTCTAGAAAATTATAAGAAACTTACTACAAAAGCATTGAACAAATTATTTTTATTAAAAACCGTTTAAAAACAATCCAACTGCAAATGTATCGTTAAATAATTACTCCAAAATTGTTGAACAAATTATTTGAAAATTTCTTGAAAAGAAATGAATATTATCCAAAAATTTACTGCAAAAATACTGAACAAATTATTGAAAAACTATTTAAAAATAATCAATCTGTTTATACGAATCAGTCTGTTAATAATATATATTTAGTAAACAGCAATTTGTTGTCGAATCTTCAATTTGTGGGTTTGAGTTTGAATTGAAAAGCACCGTTGATCGATTGATTAATTGATGGATTGATTGATAGAATAATTGATGGATTGATTGATAGAATAATTGATGGATTGATTGATTGATTGATTGATTAATTAATTGATCAATTGATGGATTGATTGATGGATTAATTGATTGACTGATTGATTGACCAATTGGTGGATGGATTGATTGATTGATTGATATATTTTGCGATCTTCTTGTTGCGGTCAGCTTACCGGATCTGACGAGTGTCAAGACCTTTGGAACGTAGTAGGCTCCTTGCTGGGCGACTTTAACGTGGACATCACCGTCCAGGTCGAAGAACATGATCCGGCCGGGTTTGCCCAGCATCGGTTTCAGTTGGTCGTTCCAGTATCGGCCCATCAGCGGCTTCACAATCTCCTCGTTGTCGAGGATTTCAACGGTGTCGCCGCGACGAATCACGTTGCCGTTACCGTCGATCGCCGTGTACGAGGTCGCTGAAAACCAAAATCGAGCTTTTTATAACATTTTCAACATTTATTTTTGGGATAAAAAACATAAAGGCATCGTTTATTGACATGGCCGTTTTACAATTGAGCTTATCTGAATGTGTACATGTTTATCTAAACATTACTGTTTTATGAGCGAAAAATGTAGAAATTTTTCATTTATCTAAACATTACTGTCTAATTAGCGAAAAAAAATTTAAATATTGTCCATTTAACATTTAAAGAAGTAAATTTATTTTAATAGTTAATTCAACTGATTGTATCAATATTTATATACACGTAGTAATCGGTAATGAGGCAAAATACAAAAATACAAAAGTAAAAGAAATCATCAGTTTTCTTTTGCAAAATATAAAAGAAAAGTGAAAGGAGCAAACGTTTCGCCAAAGAAACGACCAAACCTTTGGATATGAGCTTGACGGCCTTCGGGTTTAACGTCAACTTCATTTCCGACTCATCCGTCATGATGTAATGAAAGTCCGCCACCACGTCCCCGTCGCTGTCGAATTTCCTGATGATTGCCGGGACAGTCTTCTGCAGCAGCACCTTGGACAGCTCGTCCGGCCAGCCTCCATGGCCGGCTTGAAGTGCTTTGATTCTATCCGCACCGACGGCGATTTTGATGATGTCTCCCACTGCGATTTCCGCTCCTTCCGCGTCGACATGCGTCTTCGTGGCCGGCGCACTGCCGTCCAACAGGGCGTGGGCCTGGTCCAGCAGCGCCGAGATGCCCTCAACATTGGCGCGCTGCGCGGCAGCTTCTGCGGAATGAAGAGGAAATGCGTTATGCATCGTGATGATGAACTTCAAGTTTTATCCCGTTAACCCGTTAACGCCTGATGTCGTCAAAGGCGACATGGCGACCTCCGAATTTTCACTCAGGGATGGTTTGAGCGATTTTACTAAACTCAACTGATTTTAAAGATTGGTATTTTGCTTGAAAATTAGAGATAATGGTTTGGTCATTTGCTACTTGACCAATGTCCGGCAGAAATTGTCAAATTTAACCAATTTTCACGCTTTTTAGTGAAAAGTCTCCGCAGGCTGAGAGCTGAGCAAGTGCAAGAAACAGTTTTCATCGTTAATTTTGCTTTTACAGACAGGCAGACAGACAGACAAACAGACAGACAAACAGACAGACACATGGGCAGACACACAGACACACAGACACACAGACACACAAACAGACATACAGACACACAGACACAGACACAGACACACACACACACGCACACACACACACACAGACAGATACACACAGAGACCCACAGACACACAGACACACAGATAGATAGACAGACGTGTCCGCGACGGGTCAGAATGCCGCATATCTCAAGGATGATAAACGCGTGCACCCTGTTTTAAATATACCACAGTAACTTACGTTTCATGGAGCTGATTTTTTTCGCCAGCAGCAGCTTCTGCTCCGTCGTCATGGCCTCCACGATGATGTCGCACACCGGCTCGTGGCCAGTCCCGACCGCCACACCGATGTCTCCGATCAGCTCGTCGATGCTGTAGCGAGCCGCCCGTCCGTTCCGCAGCAGCTGGCGGGCCACGACGGCGTTGCCGATGTGAGCGGCGTACGTCAACGCGGTGTAGTTGTCCGCGTCGGTGATTTGGAAGTCGCACCGCGGGTCCCGCAACAGCACCTCCACGATCTCGGCGCGCAGGGCGTGCGGTCGGTCGGCCTTACCGTCAAAGACGGCCGCCATAAGAGCCGTGACTTTTTTGTCGCCCGCCACGGCGTTGACGTCCAGATCCTTCCGTTTGAGGAGCTCCTTCACGACCTCCACGTTGGAGGAGTAAGCGGCCAGGAGGAGGCACGGCTGGCCTTGGACGCGACAGTTGACGTCGGTCAGGTTGTTGGCCAGGAGGCGCTTTACCGCGTCAACATTGTCCGCGAGGATGGCCACATGGATCGGTTTCAGGCCGAGCGCCGTGTCTAAGACCATGTTGGGGTTGAGCATACGAGAGACATTGCGACGTACCGAGGGATCCTCGCTCGTGATTGCCTCGATAATTTGACCTAAAAAAATATGTAGTTGTATGCCATATAACTGAATAAAGACAGACAAACAGACAGACAGACAGACAGACAGACAGACAGACAGACGGACGGGGAGTCAGGCAGGCTGGCAGACAGGGAGATAGACATACAGAGAGACAGAGATACAAACAGACAGGCAGACAAACAGACACAAACGCGGACATACAAACGGACAGACAGACAGACAGACAGACAGGGAGGTAGACAAACAGAACCAGCCAGCCAGCCAGCCAGACGGACAGACAGACAGACAGACAGACAGACAGAGACAGCCAGCCAGCCAGACGGACAGACAGACAAACAGACAGACAGACAGACAGACAGACTGACGGACAGACAGACAAACAGACGGACAGACAGACAGATAGACTGACGGGTGCGCGGACGGTCGGGCGGACGAGGCAGACAAATAGGCTGACAGACAGACAGGTAGAGGGTGTAAATATGGCCGAGGGCGAAAACTCTCGGAGTCGGACCTCAAGTCTGACAATTGATCCCGTGAAATGTTCTCATCCAGACATAGGGATAGACGAAAGAGACCATAAATTACTCTACAGCGAGTACCCACCTCGGTCAAAGTTGGTCTTGGTGTTTGCGAGCCCCATTCTCGTGATAAAACTGTAAAATCGAACCGACTGTATTCCCTTTCCGGAGGTTGATCACATTACCACTCCCCACTAAAACCTCCGCCCGCGTGACCACAAGAAACGAACCACAAACGAACCAATATCTCCAATATATAATGCGGAAGGAATTTCCACTTCGCCTGCGATAATGCGCACTAATTCAGCACACCCATTTTAAAATTATCCAGGTGTCGCCTGGTTAGTCATCTCATCATACATTGTACTGTACGACGATTTACATTTTATGGCAGACTCAGCCTGTCTCTCGGCCAGTGGCAGTATTGTTTGCATTTTGGCGAGCCCGGAAAAGAAAAGCCGATAACCGGAATGCACTAATCATTCGGATCGCTCCCCTATCTCATTCGCACACCTTGACAAGTACAATAAATCCAGAGAACTTTGGAACACCAGAACATCAAAACTTTTGAATGACCTCAGATGTCAGTGTGACAAGGTCAACCTGAGAAGTCGCAGATTGGCAGCAGTCGCTGTCTCAAAAACCTAGAAAAAATTAATTTTAAATGAACTTATTAAATTTAAATTAAAATAATCTAAATTTGTAAACGAAAGTGTTGTAATCTTACAATCAACGACAAGACTGAGTACAATGGAAGGTCCGGGATATGGGCAAAAGGGGCGGAGCAGGGGAGTGGTCAGGTGATTGATTGGTCGATTGTTTGAAAACCACCCCCCTGTCCCGCCCCTTTTGCCCATTACTCGGACCCTTCAGTGTACTCAATCTTGTCGTTGACGATACGAGGTAAAGGCCGTTAACCAGGCCGCTTTTAGAAATCGTAACTGAACCCGGCCGGCAGGCCAACAGGTGGCGCATAAGTCGTTTTTGCAAAGTCAACCCAGGGAGATGGAACCGAAGTGGCGCCTCTACCAGACTACTTGCACACTTCTCCATTGAGATTCTTCTCTTCCTTTTTTTGGACTCAAATTCGAACCGTGAGGCTTAGGAACGAACTAAAATGGGTCAGAGAATTTTTCTGAATGTTTTCAAGCCATCTGTTATGGCATGGCAGCACTGCAGCGCCGGAAAATCAATGTTGAAAAAACCGGCCTGGTTAAATTACGATTTCTAAAAGCGGCCTGGTTAACGGCCTTTACCTCGTACTGCGACTTTTACTTTATTCATTTTGGCGTCTTTTTTCCGCCTCTCTCAGCGTTGACCGCCGCTTGGGAGCGCCGGTGACGGGCGAAAATCTCAAACGCAACTGCCAGAAACACCAACGTCACCCCGAAGACACCGGCCGGCTTCACCGAATGGCCGTAGATAAAACAAGAAAGCAAAATGGAACAGGCCTGCCGGACCGTCATGATAATGGTAAAAACTAACGGACCAAACCGTTGGATGGTGAAGTAGATGAAGAGCTGACCGACCGCCGAGGTGACGGACAGCAGGAGGACGTCGCGGAGGAACTCAACGTGCGCGGCGGCGAAGCGGAAACCGCCGGCGAAGCCGCCGCTCTCGAGGAGACTGATGACGGTGAGGATCACAGAGAAGAGGTTGACGCCGAACATCATCTGCATGGAGGTCATGCGGTATTCCCGCGACAGCCGGTCCTGCCAGTTGACGGTGAAGCTGTCGCAAACCATGTAGCCGACGAGTACGGCCAGCCCCACGACGGTGGAAATGCTGGTCATGCTGCTGTCCGCGGTCCGGCGAGAGTTCAGGAAGATGACCATGCCGATGGAGATGATGGCGGCGGAGATGTACTGGTATTTGGCGTACGTCTTGCCACTGACCACTTTCCCCATTAACATCACTGTGAGCAAAGATAAAGGAAGGCAGGCAATTACATAGGGAAGCCAGAAATCTCCGGGAAACAGACATACATGCTTGTAGGTATAGGCAGACAGATAATGCAGTGAAAGACGAGTAAACAGACAAACAGACAGACAAATAGACAGGCAGGCAGACAGGCAGGCAAACAGGCAGACAAACAGACAGACAAACAGACAGACAGACCAAACGATCACAGAAGGAATGCAGACAGACTCACAGACAGGCAGACAAAACAGTCAGAAATAACCAATTCCGACAAGCAGAGACGCTTCCGGAACGGAAACGTGAAAGATTCGTGATAATCATGAGACGTCACAAAGACGTCAATTGTACAGGGGATGTAAAATGGAAGATAGTCCAAGCAAAACAACTTAAAGGCAGGCAGGCAAATTAGTAAGTTGCTTCAGACAGTAGTTAGTATAGGCAGATAGAGAAAAATGCAAGCAAATGTCAAACAGAGAAATGCAAACAGGCAGGCAGATCGGCAAACAGGCAGGCAGATCGGCAAAACGTCAAGCAGATACAGGCAGGCAGGCAATGGCAGACATAAAGAGACGAAGACAAGGATGAGAACATAATCATCACGGACATAGGGCAACAGGGAGGTGTAAAAAAAACAAAATATAGACATGCGAACGCAAAGATAGACAAAGCAGTGACATCAGTCGACAAAAGCGAGGCCTACCCGGTATGACTTTGGACGCCTTGGCCAAGATCTGCGTGGGAAAGCTGACATACTTCAGCGCCTCATACTGCAGCCACGAGCTCATCGTGTTGGAGAACGACGCAAACAGGTACTTGTAGTAGGGCGCACGATGCGGCGGCTGGCGATGCCGTGTCAGCAGCAGATACATTCCACTGATGATGAAGGCGATGATCCGATTCATGAAGACCAGAAACTGCGAGTCGCTGAACCGCTCGCCGCCATCGTACGCCCGCGTGATGATCTTCTCCTGGACTACACCCCAGACCAAGTAGGAGAGTTGTAGGCCGAAAAAGCACAAACCCACCATCAGCCAGGGCGGCATCCTCTCGGCCCAGTCGCCGCCGCCAGCAACGCGTGAAAACGACGACGATGTCTGCTGCTGCGGCTGCTCCAAAGATGAACGTAGTAGTGAAGGGCTCTCCGGATCACGTAAGACATTGCTGATGTCTGGTCGACCGACAAAACACAACCGCTGCAGGGCGGACCAACGACCTATAAAAGCAGAGCACCGTTACAAAAATTACAAACAGAGATACACTTGTGGCAAAAATCTTGCGCTAGCCGAATCAAGCACTTTAACTCGGAGCTGTGAACAACAGCCTGGATCGAACGAGTGTAATGGCTTAACTCGGTTAGCGCAAGGTTTTTGCCGCGTGTGTATCCTAACAGATACGTCACGTGACTTGCGCGTGTTTTCTTTTACTGAATTTTTATTGCATCTTTTAAATTGAACACTATTTAATTATTATGATTAAACAGTTAGTGATTAATGAAAAATTAGTAGTTAAACAAAAAAATTAGTTTTTAATAAATTTTTCTTACATATTTTTGTGGAATTTTTATTTAATTAAATATTAAATGACGACAAAAATATTTATCAGTAAAATGCTGAATGATGAAAATGTATTTATTACGAGCGGATTGATACGTTAATAAGTATGTACAAAAAAAATGACGTTTTGCCGCTTGACTGCAGAATTTAAGGATACATTTTTTAATTTAAAGCTTTTTTATGTTTAAAACTACAGCGGCGAGTTGAAATTGCAGGCTGTAAGTGTTGCGCGAAGGAGGCACGGAAGTATTGTTCAGCCCTCAAATCGATCCATCAATCAATGGACTAAATTGCCGTGCTAAAATTTCCGTTTAACAGTTCAATCAATCAATCAATGGACTAAATTGCCGTGCTAAAATGTCCGCTTAACAGTTCAATCAATCGAGGACGAACACCCGATAGAAACGGCACATCTTCATCATTTTACAAACTACGAACCTGGTCCATCGGTCGACGGTCCACCACGTGCAAAATAACGCCTCTTCATAAAATATCCCGGGATATAAATTACGGCTACTGTTAAGAAATTACGAATGAGATCATACAGCAAAGTCAAGGGGAGATTCTCCACTTTCCTCGTCGGTGACGGCGCTACAGACACCACAGATTTCCCTCCTTCCACGGCATCCTCCGGCAGTTCTTCCACTGTTTCCACTGGAAAGGCCTCCGCCATGACCAACAATATCGCCAAGACACCGACAATCCACCGGACACACCGTGCCATCTTGATGTCTGTAACAGTCTCCCCGGGCTAGAGAAGTCTTCCTGACTGTCCTGCAAACGTCTCTCCACGAGCAACCATTCGCATGCAACTTGTAATCAGTTTTATAAAAACCAATCCCTCCACCTCCACACAGTAAAAAATCCCGCCGCAACCGCAGTCGTCATCACGGTGGAGTCAAGGCAGAATGGAAATCCTGACGACGTCGATCGATAAACGCGCGTGTCGTAAAACAGAAGCAATGAAATTACTCATTAAACTAAATCTTACGGATTCTTCGGAGAAAACGTGGAGGTGATTGGGAGTTCCACGTCAGCATCCTGTGCCATATGGCAGGATAAAATCTCGGATCTCCCACGGACGTTGAACCGGAAGAACAAACAACAGATTCAAAAAAAAACCCACAACAGTCTTAGCGTGGATACAGTCTTGTGGTATGGAATTTATACCGTGTCTCAGAATCACTCAAATCAAGCGACAAGATTGCTGGTTTGTGGTCAGCCTACCAACAGCAGTCAATCAAAACCGCATTTGACGACAGAGGGCGCTGTAGGCGTGCTACAGTTTGACCAGAAGCATAGCCGGAAGAGGGTTTTTGAAGCTTTTTTCTCGGTCCACTACTGGCCCCTACGACTTCTTGCTTGGCCCGAATAAAAATGGTTCACCTCATTAGATCAAATATATCGTTCAAGTTCAAATTTCGTCTTGCTGCAACCGAAAACGTCATCAATAAGAGCGAAGAATAGATTCAGCGGTTTCCAGACCATTCCTACAAGCATCAAGCGTGAGAATGGCCGATTCCCACTTAACTGTACTTGTAACCCTTATTTTCATTATAATTTACGATCTTGCCGTACCAGTAGCCACAGTCGTGCCTCGACCATCCTACGCACGGTATCTACGTCGATGGAGTTGTGTCAGTCCGCTGATCCGACAAGCCAGCTTCAACGCCACCAACTGCGCCTATTGGACGGCCTTCTGTCGCAACGACTCATCCCTCACCATTTGGCCAGAACAACGGAGCCTGGTGGGAAAGTTCCTCTGCATTCCGGGCGATCCGCCGTACGCATTCGGCAACAGTTCCTACGGGCAGTGTACGCCCTTCACTTTCATCGGCATCTCCCAGGTGCCGACGGTGACGAACCCTTCAGGCGTCACGCAAGTGACGGTGCCGTGCAATTTCCCCGCGAATACAATCATTACCGGAACGGCGACACCGAAGTTACTGGTGCGAAGAAAACAACAAATTAATCAATCAAGCGATGTGTCAGCATGTGGTTTACAGTAAATGAGATTGTCTTCAGGCATCACCGCTTCCGGCCACCGTGGTCAGTCCGTATGTGTGGTACCTCACGGTGGTGGCCAGTAGTAACGGAGACTTCAGCCCGAATTACATTGCCCCCGATGGGTCGGGAGGCTTCAAGACGACCGGTGTACGGCCGCCGTTCGACACCGTCCAGATCATTTCCGTGCTCGTCCAGGACACCTTGACCGACTTCATCTCCAACGCCATCAACATCACGGTATACCGGTTCATTCCTCAACATGCACAACCTAGTAGGCACAGAAAAACATACCCATTCCGAATATTAATAGATTTTCGATTCCCAGTTTGTCCTGAAAACCTGCTCCCTACGAATAACCGGTCCGGCTTCCTTCCAAATCTGCAACTCACTCTTAACTGGCACGACCATCCCGAGCGCGAGCTACCTGGTAAAACAATAAAGCACCAACCACCAAGACTGTATTAATTGTAATGTGACATTGTAATGGATTTAGATTGCTCCTGTGCCGCCGGGTCCGGGAACGGGCACCACCACGACAATATTTTGGGATGATCCCGTTCTGGTCAGCAGCACCAACGGTGACACCACCAACTACCTCAAGTCTCAACAGGGGGGCACCTACCAAATTCCCAATACCATCACCACCGCTCCAGACATCACCGAAGTGCAGGTGTACACGATCACAGCCACCGATACCGCGGCCGGAAGTAACTTTGTTCCAGTAACTCGGACGATTACGGTACGATCGGTCTGCGGACCAATACGTCAATCAAGCGATTCGGTCCGCTGACCAGTTTGCATAAATTCGTTCAGGTCATCCTCAATGCCGGATGTTGAGGAGGAGTCGGGTCTTCGACAAGGGCCAGGCAAAAAGCTCTCCATTCAAGAAAAAAGCAACAGTAGAAACATCGCCTACAAAAGTCGGAAACAGCTTCCGTCAGAGGAGAAGAGATCTGCCGAATAGAAAATAGGCGACACGAATTACTCGCTCTATTTCGTCCCTTACCTGGCGGCAGGCATGGCTTTTTCTTCCTTCGGGAAGCAGACATTTTGTTCATGTCTGATCGACCGACATGATAGCATCACAGAACCGCTGCAGGGCGGACCATATCAACCTACCGTACAACACCAGACAACGTTATTAAAAACTGCTGGTCGAGGTAGCAGTCTTAGCCAAAGGCAGTGTTCAACTGTTCATATCACTATAGACTATTCTTGGTTTTTGAATATATATTTATTAATTTACTAAAACCGTAAATATTTATCTATTAGAATGTTTATTTGTTTTGTACATGCGCACCAGTGATGCAAATAATAAAAATCGCGTTTACCTGCAGGTGGCGCTGTTTCAGTTCGCGCCGACTGCCTTACTGTTGACCTGAATGACGGAAGGCTCGCATAAATTAGGTCGCTCGCATTCGCATACATAGACAATGCATGCTCAGATTCATCATGTTGCGGATTCTTGATCAATACACACCACCATTGTCGCTACTAACGTTTCCCTTCAACAAAACGTCAGCAAAATATTATACCAACACAACGAACGATTCAGCGGTCCGCGGATCGATCCCGAGAGCCTAAGCGCCATCAGAGATGCCCAATTCCCGGTTGCCTGTATTCTCCCTCATACTTGTATTTATCGTTCGGTTTTATTATACGGAGGCAGCCTTTGCCGTACCAGCGGCCACGGTCGTGCCTCGACCGACCTACGCACGGTACCTACTCAGACGGAGTTGTGTCAGTCCGCTGATCCGACAAGCCAGCTTCAACGCCACCAACTGCGCCTATTGGACGGCCTTCTGTCGCAACGACTCATCCCTCACTATTTGGCCAGAACAACGGAGCCTGGTGGGAAAGTTCCTCTGCATTCCGGGCGATCCGCCGTATGCATTCGGCAACAGTTCCTACGGGCAGTGTACGCCCTTCACTTTCATCGGCATCTCCCAGGTGCCGACGGTGACGAACCCTTCAGGCGTCACGCAAGTGACGGTGCCGTGCAATTTCCCCGCGAATACAATCATCACCGGAACGGCGACACCGAAATTGCTGGTGCGAAAAACATGAACTAATCAATCAATTGACGCGGTAACTTGTGCCGCCATTTTCGCATCGATGTGGGAGCATATGTTTTAAAAGGCCGTTAGTTGATTGGTTGATTGGTTGAAAAATGGTCTTTAGAACCCTTCAGGCCAAATTTTAGACCAAAATTCCGGCTTTTCATTTTGAAACAAGCAATTTTGAATATAACTTGAAATCAGATACTTTATCACGTGTTGATTTATAATTTAGTTTAAGTCAGAAAATGTGTACACTAATCATTTTAAATCAACGGGGAATTCAATTCAATTCTGATTTAAAGTACCGAAAAACAGCATAAATATATTATATTATATATATATATTCGAATAAAATATACTTTGGTCAATTTCTTAAAGTCAATTCAGAAGATGTACAGTATTTAAACGCTAGATGCAATGCACTCATGATACCAGACACATGTACTGTTGGCACTGGAAACCGTTGAGTGGGCGATTAATGGTTTGCCGAAACAGTACTCTGTCTGCCTTCCTTCCTTCTTATATCGGTTTTGCCCTGTTTGTGTAAAACAATCAGCAAAAAAAGATATAATGAAAAAAAAGCGTTCCCAGTCGGAATTGAACCGCCGACCTTCTGATTGTTATCGTTACAATATGGCAACACTTGCTGTGTTATTGCGTGCTCCCTTCACTGATTACCTGTTTGTTACAGAAGTCTTGTCTATTTTCAGGCATCGCCACTTCCAGACACTTTGGTAAGTCCGTATGTGTGGTACCTCACGGTGGTGGCCAGCAGTAACGGAGACTTCAGCCCGAATTACATTGCCCCCGATGGGACGGGAGGCTTCAAGACGACCGGTGTACGGCCGCCGTTCGACACTGTCCAGATCATTTCCGTGCTCGTCCAGGACACCTTGACCGACTTCATCTCCAACGCCATCAACATCACGGTATATCGGTTCATTCCTCAAAACGCGCAACTTCCTAGGCACAGAAAAACATACCCATTCCGAATATTAATAGATTTTCGATTCACCAGTTTGTCCTGAAAACCTGCTCCCTACGAATAACCGGTCCGGCTTCCTTCCAAATCTGCAACTCACTCTCAACTGACACGACCATCCCGAGCGCGAGCTACCTGGTATAACAATAAAGCACCAACCACCAAGGCCGTATTCATTGTAATGTGAAACTGTAATGGATTTAGATTGCTCCTGTGCCGCCGGGTCCGGGAACGGGTACAACGACAATAGTTTGGGATGATCCGGTCCTAATCAGCAGCACCAACGGCGACACCATTAACTACCTCCAGTCCCAACAGGGAGGCACCTATGAAATACCCACCACCGTCATAACCAAACCGACTATCACTGAAGTGCAAGTTTACACTCTTTCGGCGACAGACACCGCGGCCGGAAGTAATTTTTTAGCAGCGACTCGAACGGTTACGGTATGATCGGTCTGCGGACCAATCCAGCAATCAAACAATTCGGTCCGCTGACCAGTTGCACAAATTCTTCCAGGTAATTCTCAATACCGGATGTTGAGTAGGAACCGCCGGGAACGATATCAGACGGAAAACTCTTCATTTCAAGACCGATCACCACTTCTACTACCACGGCAGTGAAAATAGTAGAAACATCGCGCGCACGAAAATCGGAGTCTCCCGCCAGAGAAAAAAATCTTAACAGAAAATGGGAGTCACAGATTTCTCGCTCTACTTCTTCGCTTCCTTGGCGGCGGGCTTGGCTTTTACTTCCTTCGGTGCAGCGGCGGCGGGCTTGACCTCCTTCTTGGCGGCGGCAGGCTTGGCTCCCTTTGCCGCGGGTTTCTTTCCACCGGCGGCGGAGGCTTTCTTCACATTAGCTTGGTGCTTCAGTTTTCCCAACTCCAGACGGACAATCTTATTCCTCTACACAAGCACCAAAGCGAACACATGTGACAATGCAATCAATAAATCAGAGACAAATATCAAACATGGGAAGAAACAGTTAATTCTTACCGTCTGTTTTGCACGCATAAGCTTGTACCGGTCAAAGTCGGACAAATTCGCCTTCTGCAAAAGAAAGAGGCATGATTTCTTAAAAAATCGCTTCTTCGGCGAAATAAAACAAAAAGCTAGCAAACACGGAAAGCCAAACACGGTGGTGAAACATCTTTCTCAGCACTCTGCAAGGGAGAATTACCAACCCATTCCATCATTCCTTAGACGGCTGATGGGAAGGTGTATTAGTAAATCAATGAACAAAAAGTAACGTAATTCAATATAGTTGAGAAATCGGCAATCAAATTTCAACAAGATAAAATCAGTCTGGTAATTTTTGGAAACTAATTGGTAACCGCGAACCTCAGTAAGAGCTTGTCCTCATTCGTCATCAGACCCGAAAGATGAAAACATCATTGGTTCGACTTACGTTCCGTGGAAAGCGCTGAGCATTAAGAAAACAAATCGACGCTCCCAATTGCGCACAAAAAGAAATAATCGTTCATTATTTCTAGCCAAAAGATTGCAATTGCAGTTACATTAATATTGAATGAAGACCGAACAGCTGAGGAAGTAATTGGATCAAGCAATACAACAATCAACGTGGTTATTTTCAATCTGGACGGAAAGAAGCAAGAACCAAATCAATCAATCAATCGCATCAAAGCGAGGAATAATCTGAATACACGCAAGAATGCAGTCGATCCAACTTCACGCGTTGACCTCAAGGATAACAATTTCAAACCGCCGACCACACTAACCTTCTCATTGCGCTCCAGCTTCTTCGCCCAGTTGGACTCCTTCCACTGTTCATCGATCTTTGCCACCTCCCATGCCTTCAACACAGTCTTCCGGCGCGCCGAATGTTGCACATCAATCTTATACTTGGTCAGGTGGACGTTCTGAAATGACACCACCTGTCTCCGCACTTTCGGTCCGTCGAAGAGACCCTAAAAGCAACCGAAAAACCCCTCAAAATCGGACCACTCCTCAAAGAACTCGCAAAACGGGTCGCGGTCTTTTCAGTCGCGAAAGTATCTACAGAGTCGGATTTAGACGGCATTTCCTATCACAATTTGGATCATCATGTTCATGGCAACTAGAAAGTGCGGTGTGCGAGCAGGACATACTCTGTTCTGGTCGATCACATCGATGATGGCGCCCAGTTTGCCCGCATCCTGGCCCTTTGCCACATATGCCACACGGCCGATCTCCACAGTCTTTGAGAAGCCCTGCGAAAAAGGAAATCCGTCAGCCCCTTCGAAAAGGCTCAACACCTCGGCCAAGAACGTACCATTTTGAATTGATGGAATAAGCTCCGGGTGAGGTGCAAAAAGAATCAAAACGGAAGAAGAACCGGAGATAGAGAGAGAGCCAAGTGGCGAAATTCAATTTCGCAGGCAAAATAAAATTTCCCCGGTTATGTGGCGTTATCAGTAGAAACGAAAACGGTTTAATGGGTTGTGTGCTTTAATGAATCGGGGTGATTTGCTTGTTATAACCACAGATATGTGACAGTCAAATGTGGGGGATTTTAACTAGACCGCTTCAATGATAGTCTAGCGACACGCAAGTTGCATGCGGCAAGCGTGTCATTAGCCGTAGCCCGGTTTGTGACGTCATCGCGGACCTGCAGGCGGCGCCACTTTCTCGTCTTCGTTTCATACATGTGTAATCTGGTCAGCTGATCTAGCCTAGTTGGTCCATTCCCTTTGCTCGTACTTGAAAAATTAGCATTCTCGGGCCTTGAAGCCGCCTTCGGGAGATTTGTTCTGTTATTGGTCGGCTGAAAGCTTCGGATAGTTTTAAACGCGGGAAACACGCAATTCTTCTCTGTCCTTGCAGCGAACAGCACTACAAGACAAGACGAACTTTGTTCGCGTACTTCTGCAACTTCTGTTATCGTAGTGTCAAAGATGATTAAATTCACAGTGGATCGAAGTCTCACAGTGTACAGTACAGAATGAAAAGATGAAGACCATGCGCACGCAATAAGTAAGTTCATGCGCTCTTCGTTCTTCCCCACGAAAAGACGTCCCATCCAAAAAGAAATCATCCACTAGTGCGTCTGCTTTCCAAGCATGGTGAGCTGAAGAGATAAAAAACAGTCGTTCATTTAAAAAACCTCTAAATGTGTTGCATGGGAATTTTCAGCAACTTCCGTGGAACGACATACCTGATGCAGGAAAGATTCTGCATTGAGGAGCTCCGTACATCCATATGTTATCCTCTTCGCCGTCCCCGTTGATCGGTTCTGTTTGAGCGGGGATAAAAATATACAGCCAGGTGTGAATTAACTGCACCCGTCACAAATACGCATTACCTTGTAGTCAACTAAATTTTGGTATTCCATGAAACACCCTCCCCCGACCATGAAAACAATCGCGTCCGGATAGGACTGCCTGTTTTTCGCCAGTGTTGCTCTGAAAAACCAGAAAGAGACACGTCGTGCGTTTCGTTTCTTGTCGACGAGCATGTGAGCGAACTGCTCAAGAAAACTCAAGAATGACTCACGGGTCAGGTGCTCGAATGGCTTTTGGGTCGAAGTACCGGTACTCCTCCACTTCAGTGAGGGATTTCCGTTCCATGAGGCCGTCAACAATTCTCGTAATCGGCAAGTCCTGCAACGCGGTTATTATGATTTATAAATCAAACCTTTGAAACGAGCAGACCATGACACTTACGTGTTTTTTGACGGCAAAATTTTTAACGCCTTCCATGACGAACTGCGAGCCTTGATTCATCAATTTAGAAAACATTCTGAAATCAAGGCAGCAAAGATTAGTGCAACAAAGCAAACACTCAATGCTATAATATAACATAATTGTCACTTACTGGACTGCAACTGGACCTCCTCCTCCGTACTGTGGCTGCTGAACCGGCGATGTCTTGCTGAATGTTCTGGAGGGAGGCAATAAAATCCGATTGTTATGTCACAACTACACGTATCAGCTCAGGCATGTAGATCCTTCGACGGATAGGTAGTAGATAGGTAGTAAATAGGTAGTATGCATGTAAACAGACAGGCAGGCAGGCAGGCAGGCAGACAGGCAGACAGGCAGACAGACAGACAGACAGACAGACAGACACAAACACACAGGCAGTCAGACAGACAGACAGACAGACAGACACAAACACACAGGCAGTCAGACAGACAAGACAGACAGACAGACAGACAGACACAAACACACAGGCAGTCAGACAGACAAGACAGACAGGCAGGCAGGCAGCCCCTGTAACACTTACTTCCACCGTCTGATGTGATGGAAAGGAGCCATGTCACAACCACTCTTTTCGAGTAGCTCTGTGAACTGCTTCACTTGCGCCTGTGATGAAGAAAAGTTCCACGTGAAAACCAATTCTCGTGACAACAGACATTTATGACGCAACTCCAGCATACATCAGTGACGTGCGGCGTGCAGACGTAGTAAATTAGGAATAGTCGCATCTTATCCTCCGGATTTCCAGCTGAATAGACAAGATTCTTTGCAAATTCTTATGACGATACCAAGATGTCTGTATCTCCTTACCGAGTGGATCGGATAGGAGCTCCACAAGAGACTCATCCTAAGGGCCAAATGAATAATCATCTACACTGTAGATTTGTATTTGTCACGCATAAACGCGGCCATATTTACTTACCGTGCTACGTCTAGCCATCAATTTTTCTTCCATTTCGAAAAATATGTCTAAACGTCGGGCCTACAATGCAGCAATTCCAGTACCATAAGGGAAACACATTAACTAAGCGACAGGCTTGAGTATATTCGACATCAAAAAGTTTTAGCACGCTACTAATTACTAGTTACGAACCTTAATTCGTTCCAACAACGCGGTAGCCAAATTGGTGTGCAAATTGATATTACTTTTTCTCTCGAGCAGCTCAGGCAGAGATCTAACAATACGACAACAAAATTTCAAAATGCATTGAGCCACTTTTGATAGTGCATGGAGCTTACGTCATTGCGGACGTCAGTTTCACAGTGTTGTCCGATAACAGGTAGACCGTCTCATCAGTTTCTGCGTCCAGACCCTGCAAAAAATTTTAATTACAGCAGAATCAGGCTTTGTCGAACTATCTGTCTGTTAGTCTGTCTATCTGTCATTCTGCTTGTTTCTGTCGGTCTGTTTGTTTGTTTGTTTGTTTGTCTGTCTGTCTGTCTGTCTGTCTGTCTGTCTATCTGTCTGTCTGTTTGTCTGTCAATCGGTAGGCTTATTTGCCTCTCTATGTTTCCTTTGGCCTATCTGAGAGTTTGTCTAGCTACCTGTCTGTCAATCTGCATATAGCAAGTGCTTTTCACCTTCTCATCCTTCTATCAAAGTCCTAACCTTCTATGCGAGTCCTTACCATTTCATGCTTCAACCGTTTCACATCCTCCTCCGAATTTTTATAGTTTTCTAACTCTTCTTGAACGGCTTCTGCGACAGTTGGGAATGGGCTGACAATGAAAAAAGAAGTAACATTAATCGTACAGGAGCGGTACATACAATACCGCTTCAACAATCTACACGTAACCTTAATCAGAACAAAAGTAAGAGTATTTACCTTCCTTTTTGAGCGTTCCAAAACTTATCCCTGGAACTGAGATCGAATGATTTACCCTTGTGTCGGGATTTTTGAGTAGCGTCCTTTGCCGAATCCTGAACAGTGACGCAGTTAAGTTGATAATCCAGAACGTCGTGAACGAGCGCTTGATATGTCCACGGGTGGTGAAGGGGTGTGGCAACGTCAAGGTTACGATCCAAGATTATTAACAACGGTCTCTGAAAACTACACGAAGAAGATCGGTAAAGCAAGGCAACTGAAGAGAACGTGATGATGAAATTGAAACGGATAATGCTATGACAATACCTGAATTGCGACTGCTGGAGGGAAGCGTCGGAGGTAAAAAGATTATTCCGCGGATCGCGGAGATTGTCTCGTATCCGCTTATCCAATCGCTGAAATTGGACAAATATGCCATTGTCAACAGTAATACAGACACACCGATACAGCGAGTCCGGCAGGCAGACAGATAGGCAGGCAAACAGGCAGGCAGACAAATAGGCAGGCAGTCAGGCAGGCAGGCAGATAGATAGGCAGACAGAAAGACATCTATCTTACCTCCGCGACCAATTCCGCTGCGTTATTACGCGGAGCCCGAATAATTGGAATCACACCTAGAAACGGGAAATCAATCTTTTCCACAGCGTCTAAGGACTTAGTTTCGGCAGAAGCTTTGCGACTTTTCTTACTGAGAGTCACGAATACGGAAAAAAGGCCATCCACAATAGCGTCAATCATACTGTCCATCTGGGTGTCCTTCACTTCGTTGCTATTCAAAGCTGAAACGAACAAACCCCACGACGTGACTTAAGCCTTTCAAACAAACCGGAACAAGGAAAACAAGGAAGTTCCACTGAGAAAGTTCCACACTCACCGAAATATGAGATCTCATTGGCCTTCTTCTTCAGGACGAATAAGTCATCATCCAAACTGATTAGGTTGCCGTATTGATCGAATACCTATGAAGAGATGCAAAATTCAATTTTGATACGGTACACAACCTGGGCAAAGTCGGCTGCTTAAATATCTGACACGAACCTTGGCGATTTGCTGGACACAATTTGCCTCAACGGCGGCACTGGCGATCATCTCCAGCAATTCCCGAGGAATGGGCGAGATGAAGTTGAGGTAATACATGTCGTACGTCTGTTTCCTTATGTCCTAAAGATGAAGGGAAAAACGTTCAGTTTCGCAGCACGTGTACAGTAAACGACAGAAAAAAGTTGAATGGAGGGTTCGAGCGATGGGCAAAAGGGACGTGGCAAAGGGTTAGCTAAACACAATCATTAAATCAACCAGCAAAGCTGCACCGCTTGTTTTGTGGTCACTTTACATACGACACTTTGATTCATTACATTTTTTTGCGTCGCATTAATTAATACATTGTACAGTCAACAAGAGTACACTGGAGGGTCCGGGGTGTGGATAAAAGGGGCGGAGCAGGGGCTGGTCAGGTGGTTGATTGTTCGATTATTTGAAAACCACCCCCTGCCCCGCCCCTTTTACTCATTCCCGGACCCTCCAGTGTACTCAATCTTGTTGACTGTACAATGTATAACTAATGCGACGCAAAAAAATTTAATGGATCAATCCATCAACTACAGCTCCGTTCCACCAGAAAGGAATGATCTTTAATGAGTTGGAGTTGGTGAAACAACTCTTTTATTCACATCACAACCAGAACGTTAGTCAATCAACAATCAAACGATCAGTTTGCAAACAGTTTCAATCAAGCAATCAATTGACGGCACGCAGCAGCAAGTCTATTGAGACAACTGCCCTCAATTGATTGCTTGATTGAAAGTCATGTGCTGTTCATTTGGTTGATTGTTGATTGACTAACTTTTTTGTTGCAGTTTGAGTGATTGTTGATTGAGCATGCCTGTTAATCAACAATCAAACGATCAGTGTGCAAACAGCTTCAATCAAGCAATCAATTGAGGCACGCAGCAGCAAGTCTATTGAGACAATTGCCAACTTTCAAATTTCACCGAAAAAAGTTCATTTAGCTTGACCGGCGAAATAAATGTTCATATACATTAGTAAATTAGATCTAAATGGAAAAAATATTTTGAAACGGTTCTGAATTCAACCGTTGAAAATCTTCCCAAGTAAGCACAGCAGGTGATGCGTATTAATACATCACACGTACCTCGCAAATGCGCTTGACGTGCTCCAGCACAGGCATGGTGAAATACACCGCCGAAACATCCGAAATGGAATCCCTCTCAGACATCAAATTCCTTTTTTTAAACAGAAAATCCATGTGAACAGCCAAAAACAGCGGATTATGAATGCTTCATCAAAGCCGTTCGTACAGATGCAACGTCACGCCGAGATCCCGCAACTCCCGCACCGACAACAGCGGTGAAATGATATCCTTCCCCGCATCATCATATACTAAGATCTACACAAAGTACAACAGAAATAACCAAAAAAATTAATTAATTGCAAACCTGGCGCTAATAATTGAAACTATCGAAACAAAACCTGCCCATCAATCAATCAAGCGAGCAATTCGTGCTCTATCAAATCCTTAAGGGCAAAGTGTTGCAATCAATCAATCAACCAATGGAAGACATGAAATGTTCCAATCATTGTCTTGCCCCGAAATTTGAACTGATTTCTTGAGTTGAAAATCAAATATATATGCGTACCTTCCAGCTGGGTTCCGGTGCCGCCGTTCCGAGCGGTCCATTTGCCTTGGTTGTAGAGGTGGAGCTCTGCAGTGTGAGCATCTTTTTCAGCGTCGCTATAATTGGGAAGGTGATTAAATGCGTCGTTGACATCCGGATCAGGGGGAGAATTTCTTATACCCGTTTGTTTTTCCAGGATGGTGGATCCCATAATGGATGGCGGTGAGAGTTCTGAAAATGGGGCAGAGAGACAACGTGGAGGTTTCTAATTTGTGGTGAAAATGGGAAAAACACAGCTGGTCAAAACATTGCGCATTGCACGCATTCAATTTACTTGCATTGCGCATGCACTGTGCGATACGCAATGCACAGTATGATGCGGAACTTCTTTTCCGGGTTAAGTTACGGATAGCATTGCAGTTGTTGAAACGGCTTTTGTTCCCAGTCTACCAAAGTTTGGACTTTCTGTCACGATGTCGGTCGACTCAGAGTGGTAGGCGATCTCGAGGACTCGCTGTCCACGGCCTCGTTGCGATTTTCACGAGGAGAACTGAGACAATACCAACACCATCAATATTACATACGTGGCAAAATCCTTGCGCTGACCGAATTAAGCACTTTAACTCGGGGCTGTCTACAACAGCCCTGCAATGAGTGTGATGACTTAACTCGGTTAGCGCAAGGTTTTTGCCGCGTGTGCATTTTGTACCGGTATGTATCTTACTTTCAAGAATCCAATCTCACCGAGATATGAATCAGCTTACTAGGTAAAACTAAAAAAAGAACTAAAAATTGAGTGAAAAAAAGAGATCAATAACACATCAAGTCGCCCAAAGAATCACAAAACAAAATTCCGTGCCACAACACTGACAAACTTATCGCGCATGCTAAGGAGAAACTTCTGGTACCACTTGATGATTTTGTTTCTCTGATGGAGTAACTCCGTGTCTGAAAGAGAAGTCAAATACTCCAGAATGCCAGGCAATTCATCCCAATCGCCGATGAACATCGCCGGCACGTTGTACTCCCGCAACAAACGGTACGGCGTGTCACAGACGCCCGGCGCCTTTTGGTCCTCAATCACCGGTAGAGATCCCACCGAAAGAGCTTCATACACGCGGTAGCACTCGGAATTCATTCCCACTGGAGACAGCACCGAGTCCGACTGCTGCAGCGTCTTCGCGTAGTCCGTGGCACTTTGGTAGGTCTCTTGCTCCGGCCAGTCATAACGAACCTACAAACAAATAACGTAGTAAGATAAATGGAGGAAACAACAAAGTGCGAGCGAATCGCACAGTCAGTCAGGCAAACAGACAGAGAGACAAACATATCAACAGACAGAAACAGACAGGCAGGCAGACGACAGGCAGGCAGGTAGGTAGGTAGGCAGACAGACATGAAGAGCTAACAAACAGGCAGGCAAACAAAGCGGCAGTCTGGAAAAGTGATAGACAGACGTTTAAGAAACAGGCAGATAGACAGACAGATAGACAAACACCGAGAAGCAGACAGACAGTAGGAAGATAGACCGGCAGGCAGGAGGTCATACAGTAATTACAAACGCAGAAAGACCGTCAACCAAGCTGGCAGACAGCTAATGTACCTGAATATAGCATTTCTTTTTCAGTGGTGTCGTATCGAGCGCTTTCATCAAATCCACTCTCGAATTATTACTGTACACCGTCCCCATGAAATGGCACAGATAAGGCCGCGTCTCCAGTATATCATTCGTCGTCAGTTCCAGCTGCGGGAACCCGCGGTAAGTCGCCACGCCCAGTGGCCACTGGAAGACCTTCTTGTTATCCACCAACTTGCTGTCATACACGACAAAGACTGCGCGGATACGGTATTTCTCCCCTTCCAAGTACCACAACAACCACTCGTTATTGCAGTGCTCGTCGCCCAGCAAGACGACGGCCACATTGCGAACGGTCGCCGAGGCCGGCACCAGTTCCAGCCAACTCTGTGAGCGCTTGATCTTCTCCTGCGACCGGCCGTTCAACACGAGAACGAGATGTTCCACGTCGGGGAAGCCGGCTTCCGGGGTGATGGAAGGACCGATGCGAAAGCGCCAATTGATGTTGCCTTGTCGGAGAAAGCCGTACTGCAGGGTTCCCTCCAGTTTGGAGACCAGACGACCTAAACCGGAAAAATAAGACCAAAATTGTAGGCATGAAAAATGAGTCATAATAGTGATCAGAACACATATGAACAGTACAATTTACGTTTACTGTGTTCAGTCTATTGGTCATGTCCTGACCGGAAGTAACGTGCTCGCATTTTAACCATTTGATAATTATAACACCATATGGACTCATCTACACAAGTGGCAAAAGCCTCAGGCCGACCGAATTAAAGCCCACTTTTTACCGACGCCCAGTAAAATGGGGTGGTCGGAGAATGAGCCATTTTGGCCAATGCGTGCAACTGTTTCTCAAATTGCTTGATTCATTGATTTATTACGGGAATCATAATTTGACGCGAAAAAATTAAAGAAAACTCTACTTCTAAACAATCCTTTTAATACTAAAAGAATCGCCAAAATAATTTGAAGTCAATCAATGAATCGACTGCGTGGTCAGCTGTGGTAAAAAAACAGCTGCACGCATTGGCCCAAATGGCTCAAACTCCGACCACCCCATTTTGCTGGCCGCCGGTAAAAAGTTGGCTTTGATTCGGTCGGAATGAGGTTTTTGCCACGTGTGTACTACATGTCGTGTCACTACAAAAATGCATGGAACCGTCAACAAGAAAACTGACAAACCATCAACTCAGCCATCAAACGTAAACAGGCAATCAGTGAAAGAACAAGCATGTTCCTATAGTATAGCGGTCATCACGTCTGTGAAACAAGAAGAAGGTCATCGGTTCAATTCCGGCTGAGAACAAATTGTTCTCCATTTTATCTTTTTTTGCTGATTGTTTACACATACAGGGCTAACCGATATAGTCAGGAAGGAAGGCAGACAGAGTAGCGCTTCAGAAGACCATTAATCACTCAATCAACGGTTTCCAATGGCAACAGTACATGTATCATGATTGCATTGCATCACGCGTTGTTTAAATCAAGCTTTTGAATTGAATTTTAGAACGTGACCAAAGTCTGATTTTTATTCGAATTGAAATGATTCAAGTCAAAATAAAAATGCTGTTTTACGGTACTTAAGGTCAGAACTGAATTCAAATCACCGTTGATTTAAAAATGGTTACATATTTCTGACTTAAATTAAGTTTAAAAATCAATACGTGTTCTGTGTTCAGGCGTTAGATTTTAATTAAATTAAAAACCACTTATTTTAAAATAAAACGTCTGTTTTAGTTTATTTTGGTCTATCTTAAATTACTACAAATTAATCTAAACAGCATCAACCGCATCGCACACTACTGAAGAATGGGAAACTTGCGTCCGGTCCGGTAGACTTTATTCTTATTTGCATGAATAATTAAATGCTGCATATTTAATTCGATTCGTAAGTTCAATCGTACCCAAATCCTGGCAAAACGGAAAATCGATAACTTTATTATTGATTGGAAGCAACATTTCTAAACACCCATTCTCCCAACCAATCAACCAATCAATCAACGGACCTTTAAACATATGCTCCCACATGTACACGCCAATGGCTGCGTCCGCATAAATATCCACCGACATCAACACCGGCGCCTCCGTGGAGTCCGGCTGCACCACCACATTCTTCACCACGTGCAGGACCGATTCGTGACCGGTCCCGTCGGTGGGGAAGTAGCTGTTGGTGGGAGAGAGGATCCACCCGATGGGAAGCACCCCGAGCAGGACAATCACCAGAATACTGACGATAATCAGACAGCATCCCGACAGGCAGCGCCGTGTCCGGCGTCCCAATTTGTTTGGCGGCTTCATTTGTTGGGAGAGGAGTGGTTTGGATGAAGTGTCGTGGTGCTGGTGGGGTGAAAGGAAGCGAGGGAAGCGTTTCATTGAAGATCTCTCTGTTCAATCAATCAATTGATCGGTCTAGGCTTAGTGGGATGCAAAAAGCTGTAGAAGGAATAAATTCCAGATCGAAGGGACCTCTGACAGTCTGCCTGTATGTCGTACGACATCCCCAAGTCATTTTGCAAAGAACAAACAAAAGAACTTTTCAATTCTAATGCGTTTACCGTGGTATATCGAACGAAAAGACCAACTACCACTAACTTTGAATTTACTGGAAGAGAACAATTTGTTGTGAAATCACATTTCCTATTTCAATTCCAGTCCAATCCTCGCATTTCCAATTCCAGCGCTATTTCTCTTCCATTCCACTTAGTCCGGACGAGTGTTTCCACTTGGATTCCATTCCAAAACCTACTCAAGAACCTGGGAAAAATTCCCATCCACGTCTGTTCGCGCAAGCGCCCGCCTGAGCCATTCTGTCTCGTGTCTTCAAAAATTATAAATAATCGAATAATTAGCGAGGTGGGAACGCCGAATAACTTGTGTGTCGTCCTATTCAGGGTTGTGTGATATTAGTACTGTACTGATAGTACTGCACCCTAGTGGCAAAAATCCTGCACTAACCGAGTTAAGCCATTTAACTCGATTTATGTACAGAACCAAGCATGTAACTAGTTAAATGGCCTAATTCAGTTAGCCCAAGGTGTTTTTCCACGAGTATACTACAGTAGTGATGATACTCGTGCGAAAATCTGTTGGTCCCGATCATGGGTCGGATACACATTAAAATCGTCGAAAGTTGTATCGGATATCCGTTTTATGATTGGAGTGTTTCATACGCCCACCATGTTTAGGCTTGTTACAGTCTTGTGGTGTACAACCACAGACAAAGAGCAAAGCCACTGAAAAAAGCAGAGTTGTATCCGACCCAATACCCGACCCATTCGGCCTGAATAGTTGTATCAGATATCCGCGCTTTTTTCGCACGAGATAAGAAGGGAAGCGATTGGGGAAGTCGAGCATCGCCGGAAACAATTCCAGGGCCGGTCAGATATACTCAGAAAATTGCGGAAAACTGTCATTTATCGTTTCAAAGAACCTCTAGTTTAAACCTTACGGAATTCTTTTACTCTCGAGAATGAGTCGGCAAAAAGAGCCTGCCTCGTCTACGAGCGATCTTGTACCTAAAGCGGAAGACCGTCAAGATCCCGCGACTAAGACACACGAAGAGTCAACCACAATTCTCGTGATCGAGGAGCAGCCCGTAGCGGCGTCGATATGGAAGAACTGGAAGCTGGCGACGTTCGCGGTCCTCGTCCTGACGTACAGTACTCTGCAGCTGGTGGGGGACCAGCAGATCGCCAAGGCCGTCAACTCGCCCACATTCGCCGCACCCTTCTTCTTGCTGTGGTATATGGGCGTGATCCGCACATTAACATTCCCCTTTTATTTACTCCTCCGAATGACGTACGATTTCGTAAGAAGCTGGAATTCGGAACAGAAACAGATATCGCCTAACGTTTTGTCGGACTCAAAAATCCCGACGAAAAAGCCTGCATCATCGATGACCATCAAGGAAATCTATAGGTATGTACGGTACAATCAATCAATCAGTCATCAAGGATTGATTGATTGACTAATCATGGTACATTACCCAATCTACCGATCTGTCCATAATTTGTTTAGCGTGTTGTTACCGGTTTAACTTTTTACTCTTTATTTTATTTCATTGTAATTTGACTATTTTTTTAATTTATTTTAGAATTTAAAATTTATTTATGTGGTTTTATTTCTGACGTTTGTTTATTAACGTAGTTTGAGATTTAGTTGAAATAATATATTTAACGTGATGGTTTATTTTTTTAAACGATTTATGTAATTTCATTCTCATGTATTTCCAAATTAATTTAACGTGATGCAACCGGTTAGCTTTACAGGGAAGCGGAGTTGATATTCGGACCAGCTGGACTGACGGTCAAAGCTGTCGTCGTCAAGGTCACACCCTTCGCCTTACTCTGGGTCACCACCAACGGGCTCTTCTACCTGGCGGTGACGTTCGCCGAGGTGTCGGTCTGCGTGGCGGTCAGCAGTTCGTCCCTCGTGTTCATTCACATTATTTCGTGGACGGTGTTGAAAGAAAAATTCCTCCTATTCAAGGTACATCCCCCTATTCAAGGTATCGCGCGAAGACTGTAGTTACATAAGCCTGCAATTAATTTTCATTATATTAAAAAGTGTCTGATTTGGTTGTTTTGTCTTTACAGCTACTGGGTGTGGCTGTCTGTATGGCCGGAGTGATTCTCACAGTTTGGGCTTCCGGAACGACAATAGAGGCGACATATGACTCGCTCATTGCTGCGGCCTTGGTTCTGGGATCGTCCCTTTCCCTCGCTACACAGACGGTAAGACAAGTGGTCCGAGTTCGAGCCGAATTAAGTCACCGCGCGCACGCGCTCTTAACCACAGCTGAGCATGCAACCTTTACTCAATTGATCGATTGATTGAATTTGTTTATTTTGGCGGAATTTAAAGCAACTTGGGGCATTAAATCAAAGATTCAAGGGAAAGCAGTGGCAAGCTCTAGCCAAGAGTGGCTCAAACTCAGACCACCCTGATGGTTCGAACTCTGCCACCCAAAATTGTGGCCATGTGGGAGCACATCCACACTTGCTTTAAATGCCTATGTGCCCAAGTTGAAGTCACCCTTTAAGCTTTGGCCCAGCAAAATAGGGGAGTCCGAGTTCGAGCCAATTCCAACCAACGCGAGCAGATGTTTTCGATTGATCAATTTGATTGAGCAAATTTATCTTTTGGCGGTCAAGCGTACAATAAAAGATCTACTTTAAGAGTTACATTTATTACATTTATTCAGAGTAAGAATGCTAGGCACTTTTTTGTTTACTAACCTTGAATCACTAAACTCTCCATTTAATTAACGATTCACTTTATATTCACTTTTTACTAACTATTTGATACGGTCTCTCAATTTACTACCACTTTTAATTATTTTTATTTAACTATTTAATTATTTCAATCAACGATTTAATCAAGTCTTCTATTGTACTGTGTATTACGCTTGCTTTTCAGGTTGGATTCAAGCGGTTTTTAGGCTCTCCGACGATCTGTCAGATCGCGCTGTTCCAGTCGATTATGCCGCTAATTAACATCGCCCTCACATGGCCTATCTTCCTGTCCCTCAAACTCACCGGCCGCGAGCTGTGGGACTTCCAGACGGCGCCGTTTGACCTGATGAGTCTCACCGGATTTCTCGGCTCAAGTATGGAGAAAAACATTTGTCATTCCCCAATCACCGATTACTAGAACAGTTCAGCAATCAAGCATGTAAATTTTCTTTTATCCTTATCAAATCGAACGGACGTCGAACTCAACCATTTAATTAATTAATCAGGACTTTATTAACGCATTAATCAGAAATTTATTAACGCACAAGAGTGAACAGTTCGGTCATAAAATTCATGTCTGGATCTAATTTGTGCTGCAGCCGGAGCTCTCGCGTATTATCTAGCGGTCAGCATTGTCTCGCCGGTCTTCATATCGCTCTCGAAACCTTTACAGATTATCATAAACAATGGTACGTGTCCGTCTGTGCGCTGATTGCATTCGACCTACGGGTAATTAATTTGGCAGAAATTATGACCCAATGTATAACGCTTGTCACTTTTTGCCAGGAATCGATATTTGGATAAGGCGAGTTTCGTTCGGACTCTTCCACGGTATCGGTGCCGGACTGGTCATTGTCGGGTTCCTGATGCTTCTGATACCCAACCCTATGGTCAGCTTTGAGATTCGGGCGTGGATTGTTAGCTTACGATCCGGCCGGAAACCCTCGGTCGAGCAGGTGGAGATGCACAGGACGGTGAATTCCTCGACGAGAGAGCCGAAGATTGGGCGGTAAAAGGAAGGACTCCCTTGAGACTGATCATCATTTCTTGGACACATAGCCGTATAACGGGTCTACATTTGAGACAAAACATACTTAATTCTGCCTTTGTATATTATTGGTCATATAGTGGTCCTTTCAGTTTCCTTGATCATCATCCTGCTCTGAGTTTGCAGACAACATAATTACAGTATGCTGCATATGGGTGCCGAATGGGGCATACAGTAGTGAACGAGTGTACCGTGAAACAGGCGACTGTCTCTCAGTCAGTCAGTCAGTCGGTCTGTCTGTCTGTCAATCTGTTTGTCAGTCTGTTGGTCTATCTGTCTGTCTGTCTGTTTGTCTGTCTGTCTGTCTGTCTGTCTGTCAGTCTGTCTATCGGCCTGACTGCCTGCCTGCCTGTCTGTTTATCTGAATGTCTGGCCACCGGCCTGTTTGTCTGTCCATCTGTCGGTCAGTCTCAAGTCACGTTATGCTCAGAGTATGCTATAATTTCGGAGTTTTTGAGATCCGGTCACGCACCGATGGGAAAAATGTGCGTAATTTTTTTGCAGGATAAGAAATAATAGATGGAAGAAATACGACGTCAATTATAACGTCAGAACAACACATAGTTCAGAACCAAGAGGGGAAATCAGACCGTGATTTTGACTTGTCAACCGTTCCACTGTTTGCCGTGTCGTTGGGCATAGTACACTTCCGAGGTTGGCGTCAGCGACATTACTTCAGTGGGCCGCCTGTCAGGGTCCTCAGAGTGCGCGCAATAGTTTGAGACTAAACAAAGCAATCAAATCACCGTTGCATCCTTTCTCGCTTATCTTCTACTGCCATACCAAAATCGACTAAATTACATAGCCCTAATAGAATGCATTCTACCTTCGGAGTACGGATTCCACTCCCAAAAAGACTTGACTCGACAGTCCTGACCCGAGTGCTTGTTACTTCCGCAATTGTAGCACGAATTTGCCTTAATGAGTGGGAGTCTTCGGTGCGTTCTTTCAGGCTCAGGCCGTAATGGCCCTAAACAACATTGGAATTCTAATTATCTGACTTGGGACAAACCGACAGACCCTCCAATCCACCGACCCACAGACAGAAAACAGGCAAATAGACAGACCAGACAGGCAGACAGGCAGACAGACAGACAAGCAGACAGACCGAGAGACAGACAAACAAACAGATAGAAGGACGGACATACAGACAGACAGACAGACAGACAGACAGACAGACAGACAGACAGACAGACAGACAGACAGAGACTGAACAAACCAGAGGTGAGAGATAGCCAAAACATTGTTGTTAGTCGGATGCATACGTGGTAATCCCTGAGCCGTATCTCTAGCTGCGTAATACGCTCCAGGAAGCTGTTGTGAACTGACATCCGAGTTTGCAGTGGTTGAGTTTTCTTCCCTGGTTCTTGAACAAGGATCGACAAACTCAACAGAGATTGGAGGTACTTGCGCAGAGGTTGTCATGTGGGTGTCGAATAGAGATTTTCTGCTTCCTTGGCGGTGGCGGTAATGATGATGGTCGGTTTTAAACAGTTTTATTGTCATCTCGTAGGCAGCGACGGACGGAACCAAGTCTGCTGTATTCGATACCGAGGAATCTGAAAAATCACCACCGCATGCCTCCTCATCGCAGAGTTTCTTTTTTGACTCAAGGACGAATTCGTCCGGGGCTCCTTCAGGAGTCCTGCCAATAATGATTGCACGATATTCAATCTTTAAAACTGTCGATGACTGTCGGTTTGCTGTCTCAGTGAATCACTGGCTAATCGTTTGTCTATTTGATTTTTATTGGCTTTCTACTGTCTATGTGTCTATCTGTCTGTCTATCTGTCTGTCTGTCCGTCCGTCCGTCCGTCCGTCCGTCCGTCCGTCCGTCTGTCTGTCTGTCTGCCTATCTGCCTGCCTGCCTGCCTGCCTACTTGTCAATCTATTTCTCTGTCTGTTTCTGTCTGTTGATCTTTACCCGCCTTCCTCTGCCTTTCGTCATACCTACCTTGGTACTAATGAATCCCATTCCATCGGATACCTATCGTCGTCCATTGTTTCGGAAACAACAGGCGGAACCGCTTCCACCATCACAACCGACGTTGGCGGCGGTGTCGGGAGCCTCTACTAACATAACTTGGATTGCAGGCATTGCAGCCGGAGCTCATAGTCTTCCGACTATCACGAACAGACATACCTGCAGATGGGTAAACGCATTCTTATGCCGAATCAGATCGACCGCAATCTGCCCCAGCCGGAACCGCCGATGGAACCGCACCGCAGGATGTCGGAACGCCATCGCCACGATCATCATCAAATCCGCAATGGCGGCTGCCGCGTCCGGACTCTGCAGCGACGGGGAATACGCCGTAATGCCAGAAAGTTCGATGAAATCACAGATAATGTCCCCGCACGACGTGCTGGCCGGATGGAGGACACTCAGGTCCAGCAGCACTTGATTGCGCGCCATTTCACTGGTCAGCAACAGCAGAGGGTCCAGCGTGGCGTAGAGGTCGCGGAGGGCGAACACGTCGTTGGTGCGCCGCACGAGGTCCTGCGCCTCGACAATGTTGTGGAAGTCGCGGATCATGAAGCTGTGCAGGACGGCGTGGAAGTAGCGCACCTCGAGGTGGGTCAGCGTGCTGAGCAGGGCGTAGACCACCTCGAGGCGCTCGAAGTTCTCCAAACCGGTGTCGAGCCACTGGCGGATTTTGTCGCTGGTGTCGAAAACAGACGGTCTGAGGGAGGGCGACGGTTCGCACTCAACTTTGGTCATTTTGTGTGTGTGTGTGGGGTGATGAACAAAGATTTTGATCGCAATTTAGAGTGATAGTTGGATATGGAGGATTTTCTCAGTTGATTCACATGAGGTGTGGGATCTTGGTTGCTGATTGGCAAAACTTTACCTTGGGCGTTGCCGTATCAACCTTTCCTATAATTTTCATTAGTACAAGTATATAATTATTTATTTATTGTAGGTAATAATGAAATGCAAAGTAATCATAATGCGTGCCAGCAAAGTGCCTGAAACCGGCTCAAAACGATGGCAAAGGACATCGTTTTCGTCTGTCCGTACGTCTGTCTGTCTGTATTTTCTTCACATCTGCATCTATATATTACCTACCTGCTACAAGTCTATCTATCAAGTAGCTGTTACAAGTCTATGGCGGACTACATGTTTGTCGCCTGATCATTCATGCATGCATCTGTCCGCCAGCCAGCGTCGCTGCTCGTCCGTCGTCTGCTCGTCCGTCAGTGCTGCCTCTCGTACGTCTTTCACTATTCCTCTCAATCGTCTGTCTGGTTTTCCTGTCAGTCTGTCCCAGTATTTTGTACCACTCGAATATTCCTTATTTTACTTGAAAAGCTAAGCTTGAAGAAACTAAACTCCGCGGTCAGATACATTTTTCCTCCCAAACCCCAGTCTTGAAGACTCTCAAAGCGACGCGAAACTTGCAAAATCAAACGAAAACAGTTTTGTATCACAGGCAAACTTATTTGGTTAAACGAAAACTGAAAATATCAGCCTCATGGCAAACTGAAAAAGTAACAAACCTACTAGAATTCCATTCCGCCCGCGGAGAACTTTCCCCGCGCGTTCCAACGTTTCTCCGCAAACACGTTGACCTTCTCCGTCCGCGTGTGCCACACCAAGACCTCCGAACAATTGCCCGCTTTCGGTTCCAGATCTGGCAACGTCACGCCCAATCCGCGCAGAAAGTACGTCTCCTGATAGCCCACCGGCTGACCATCATCGAACCCGGCATGGGGATGCTGCAAAACCAGTCGCAAATTAACCGCGAACCCGGCCATGTCCACGGCGAACGGCCTGTCCGGTTTGTAGGCCACATCCCAACCGGTCACAATCCCCGCAACCACAATGGGCTTCTCCACCAAGAGCTCCCCGACAAACGCCACTGGCCACACTCCCGCTGTCCGCACCGTGCGGATCTCCGGAAACAGGTCCAAATCGTAGGTGTTGTCGTCGTCGGCGAAATAGACCACACCCTCTTGCTGTTGATTGGCTGAATTTCCTAGAATGGAAATGGAATTGGTAAACGGATTTCAATTATTAGATATTATTGTTAGATTCATTTAAATAGTGACTTGAAATAGCCCAAACTCGGCTTATTATTTTAAATTACACGATTGTTAATTTATTTCGAGTTAAACGGCTAGTCACGTGTTGATCTGTAATTGAATTTAAATTACAAACAGTAAATTCATTAAAGAAATTATCCTTATAAATAAATCCGAATTGAAAAATCTAAAAAAAAATTAATTCAACTTAAAATCAGACTTTGGTCACTTGCTGATTTTCAGTTTAATTTAATTTAAAATCTGCATTTAAACAACACTACTAACTATAACGTAATACCCAAACTGCAATTTGAACTGGAATCGAAATCTAAATGGAATTCTATCTCATTCCTTGCTACATGGGCCATATGAACACATAGAATTTCATTCCGATTCCATGCTTCCTTCTACTCAGATCATTCGGAATGGCGTTGGATTTAGATTCAAACGACCATCCTTAACTTGATTGGCCGATTAATCAGTTAGGCTGTTGAGCCCCACGCCTGTCGATTGATTGATGAATTGGCGTTTAGAGCCGCTCAACGTACCAACGGGTGCTTGTTTGTTGAATGTCTCTCTCAACCAGCGTAGTCCTTCATTCCGCTGCCATACTCCGCGTGGCTTGCTCCATTGTTTGTCTCCGCTGGCCAAATCGATTTTCATGCCTTTTGGCGTGGCAACATTGAGGTGCGCGTAGCGTAGTCCGGACTTCCGGAGGAGTTTCGCGACCAAATCACTTTTGTCAGAGGCGTCTTCCACCACAATCCAAAATAAATTTTCGACGTGCTTGAAAGTGTGAACCAATCGGGTTAGATCGGATTTCTGAGCATGGCGGGCGTATGTGGGTGTTATTAAAAAAATAGTAGGAGACGAAGGGACAATTGACGAAAAAGTTTCGGGCATTTGACTGTCGCGAAAGTGGAGAAACTGCTGAAAGTATTCCCGTTGTTTTACGGTCGTCTCATCCGCTGACGGCATGTACGCCATCATGTAACAAAGTGCAGCCAATATAAAAATGAAGGATATCAAGCAGATCAAAATCGTTTTTTTGCGAACCATGATCGTGTTTGCCTGTTGCGGACATTTAAAATTAAAAAAACCAGAAGGAGAAATGTTTATCCGAATCAATCAAGCAGCCATTCAAGGTTTGGTCAGTTCGTTCGGTCAGCGCTATTTCGGCGTTCGGTCAGTTCTCTTCAATGTTCGTTTACTATATTAGTTGTTCGAGTTGTACATCTAAACGTTCGAATGGAACGTGCTGGCGTTCCGCTGCTGCGTTTGACCCTTCTCTCACTACAGCCTTGCGTTCTGTTAGGAAATTCCAGCGTTCGGTCACTAATTAATCACCGATCAGCTGATTTTCACGATTTTCCAGTTGTTTTTCTCGTGGCAGTTCAATAATTCAGAGTCCATTGACCGGACGGCGGACTTCGAGCTCACCCCAAATTCTTCACACTATTTTTTTTTCTCTGGCGCATACATATCATCCATCTTATTAGCACATGAACCACGCGTCGAATTGCACCACCGAAAACTCCACCATCAAATAGTGGATTTACGGGCAAACTTTACAGTAAAAATTGTAAAATTTGCGGTCCTATTACTTGATCTGACAAACGATTTCATCCGTATACGTGATGGATTCCTCTCCTCCACTCTCTCCCGCTGTGGTCGCTGCACCGCTTGCTCACACCGTTGGCTTCATCGGCGCTGGCAAGATGGCCACGGCCATGGCCAACGGTTTCATCCGTTCTGGTCAGTGTTCCTGCGGTTAATTGATTGATTTACCTGCGCTCGGGAGAATTATTTTCTTCTTACGTTGATTGATTGATCCGTTGAATTGACCATTGTTCAAGTGGGACTTTAGCCATTCTTTATAGATCCATTGATCGAACGATTGCTTGAGTGCTCGGTTTTTTTGCAGGCCTGTTCCAAGCGTCAAAAATTTCTGCCGGCTGCCCCAACGACTGGGATTCATCTGAATTAACGGTTTGTGGCTCGACCTGTGTTATTGTTATTTTTTGTCGTATTGTTTAAAGGCGTTTGAATTTAAATAAGACGGAGGAATTTATTTAAAACTCAGGCGTCAAGACTTTTTTGTACAACAGACAAGTAAGTTTATTTTCTGTGAACGCGACGGAGAAAAAAATGGACAAATCTAATTTTTAATTGAATTTTCTATTATTATTTATAACCTTTTTAAATTAAATTAAGTTATTTTTAATGGCCTGTTGATGACTGAGTTTAATGTTATACATACAGGCTCTCGGAGTAGCGATCCACACCGAGAACGAATCAGTGGCCCTTGCTAGCGATATACTTATCCTTGCCGTCAAGCCGGATGTTGTGGCGACAGTGCTGCAAGAGCTTTCGCATGTCCTGCAGAAGCGTCAGACGCTGGTCTTCTCCGTCGCTGCCGGTATCACCATTGCAGCAATGGAACGGGTTCGTCAAACGCTTCGTCGATCGCTAGATTGATTTATTACTCTACATCGGTTTTACTCTTAGTCATCGCCAAACGTTCGGTACATTCGTGTGATGCCCAATACTCCCGCTCTCATTCCCGGATACGGTGCGACGGTCTTCTGCCCCAATTCTCAATGCTCTCCGGAAGACGCCCGGCTCGCTGAGAAGATGTTCACGTGCCTTGGGTTCTGTGCACAGATCCCGGAGAACCTCATGGATGCGGTCACCGGGTTGAGCGGAAGTGGACCGGCTTATGTAAGAAACTTCTTTCTTGACGTGAGAGAAGAGTTGGCTGAAAACGTATCTGTTTTGTTCTAGATTTTTACAATCATTGAAGCTTTGTCAGACGGTGGCGTCAAGATGGGTCTCCCACGGGATCTCTCTACAAAGCTCGCGGCGCAGACCGTCCTGGTACTTAATTCGCTTTTCCTGACATCGACGTCTCGCTGTTCCCTGCTTTTTCTGTTGCCTGTCTGCGTTGTGTCGGTCGGTCTGTCTTATTGCATGCCTGTCTGTTTGTCAGTCCGTCTGTCCGTCTGTCTGTCTGTCTGTCTGTCTGTCTGTCTGTCTGTCTGTCTGTCTGTCTGTCCGTCTGTCTGTTTGTTTGCCTGTATGTCAATGTGTCTGCCCGTCTCTTTCTGCCTGCCTGTATCTTTTTTCCACCATTGGCCCTCACTCCCTGCTGGCTTGCCTGTCTGCCGGCTTGGATTTATCTTTTATCTGTCTTTGCAAGTATTTAATTGTCTGTCTATTTGTCTGTTTGTGTTTATTTCTCTGGGTTTATATTATTTGCGTCTCTGTGATATTGTCAATGATCGTTATGTCTTTGCATTCATTTCCTTTACGGTTGGTTCTATAGGGTGCTGCGAAAATGGTTACAGCTTCCGGCCAGCATCCCGGCGTCCTCCGTGACAACGTTGCCAGTCCCGGTGGGACGACCATTCATGGCCTTCACGCCCTGGAACAAGGCGGTCTGAGGAACGCCCTCATCAATGCCGTCGAAGCGGCCACCAAGCGCTCAGCGGAGATGGGCAAGAAGTAAATTTTGAGCGCCCAGTGCGGTGACTCTGTTGTTTTTACCTTCCGTTTGCATTAAAGTGAAAATCTCTTTTATTCGCTTCTAGAATTTTTCCGTCAGAGTATACGGTTTGGTTAAGGGTTTTAGGTCTAGAGGTGGGACTTTTTAACTAAAACTGTTAGTGGAAATGTTTGTCCATGGATGGAGACCTTTGAGTAAACAGCACCCTTTCCTGCTACTTGTGCCACTGCAGGTTTGTTACAATGAGCAGTCAGTCCAGAAAGAAGTCGGCTGAAAACAAGGAGAGTTGTATGTAGACCGAGTTGTCACGATGAGTTTTGGGCAAGTGAGGGACATCCCTTTTGCCCGCTGTCTGAATGGGAAGGATTTTGGTATCAGTATCTTCCGCTTTGCTTAAGTGCTTTACTTCCGGCGATGTTGACCTGATGTTCTTGAAAAAGCGGTATCATAAAATGAACATCACTATCTTCTTAGAGACCCGTGGACCTAAAAAGAGTACTACTTATTCTTACGTACTGTTCTTACTTTCTTGTCGTTTAAACAGTTCCGCTTCGTGAGAGTGAAAATGACTTAACCGCACACTTATGGTTGTACGCGCGGGGGAAAGATGATATGCTTGGGCTGGATTATAACACAAGTTTTATGTGACCCTGGATATCCGTGCTCGGGCCGTCTCCTGTTCTCCCTCGGGAATCGAGATGCACAGCAGTGACCTGGCTCCCTCCGTCCTCTGATCACCACTTCCAAGTCCCGTTAGAAGCGTCACCAAGAGGTGGTGGAGTGCGATGTGCTCACATCTGCGGCGCGAGTTCATTCATACAAGAAAGAAAATTTAATTACATTGATTCCGAAACAGTCAATGGCAAGGTTGATTTCTACAGAGGAATGGCGCTACTTGTTGACACGTGAAATTTGAACCACAGCAGTCTTCTTTTGATATTGTCACTGGTAAGGAGCATTCCTTTTGGGGGAAAATTTTCAAATTTAGAACAGTAACCCTGTACAAAAACATTTTGGTCCGGAGTAAATTCTTCGACTTTAGGAATTCTGCAGCGCTGTCGTGCTTCCGCGTCTTTTAGATCGGGTTCTCCAATTACGATTGCGGTTTAAGTATGGATGTCGGGGAAATCCGAATCCAAGTGGTCCTCCAGAACTTCCAGTCCACAGAGTTTTAGAACAGGCTAATAAGGAGCAATTTGATCGCTTTCTTCTTCTCGTGTTTAGGTTGGGCGAACAGTCGATTGATCGGCCTCTGAAGAACTTAACGAGTTGAACGGGAATGTACTGCACGACGAGTTAAAAGATGTGTTCTTCCCCGTTGTACAACGAACAAATAATTCTATATGCTAATGGAATTCTCGAAACAGAAACAGAAATCAGTATAAACACGTATCACAGTATGGGATTTAGAGATGCACTGCCAACATACAACTACATACAACGAAGTTGTTACCGGGAAGGGAATTGAGACAGACAGATACTATCACTTCCACACTTTGATTATGCCGTCCCGCGATGCGGTTACCAAAAACATTTGGCTGCCGGTAGAGCAGATGACTAAATCGTTGACCGCATCGGAGTGCCCGACTGCTGGCGCGTCCGCGAGAGCTCGCGAATTGGTGTCGGTGTCGGTCAGCCAGGCGGACGTTCCGTTGCTGGCGGAAGTGGAGGCCGCCTTCACGCCGGAACCATGCTCGTACACCACTTCTACTCCGTCAATTTGGACAGCCCTAAAATGGCACAAGCGTGTACCTAAATCATAATCCAAAAACCCACATGCACGTTATTCTTACTTGCAAAGCAACTTCTTGTCCGCAAGGGTCTCCCCAGTTGCGGTCGCAATCATATAAGAGTTGTCGCGAGAAAAGGTATCCCAAAAACGAATTCGACGATCGGTGCCGCTTGAGATAAAAGAGAGGTGACGGGAATCGGATGCTAGAATTTGCAGTCCTCGGATGCTGTCTTGATTTTCCGGCTAGACAAATAGTTCGGGCGGTCAATTTTCAGTCAACCTCTATGAGTCCGACTCAATGTCGTCTGTCTTCCTGTCTGTCTGTCTGTCTGCCTGTCTGCCTGTCTGCATGTCTGCCTGTCTGCCTGCCTGCCTGTCTGCCTGTCTGCCTGCCTGCCTGCCTGCCTGCCTGCCTGCCTGCCTGCCTGCCTGCCTGCCTGTCTGCCTGCTCTGTCTGTCTGTCTGTTGCCAGTTAACTATCCGTCTGCTTGCCTCCTACCTGGGATGGTACAAGAGGTGCTGCTGGACCGGACCAAACTGCCATCGTCCTGGAACTCGTCTCCGTGTCCCACACCGACACCTCGTTATTGCCTTTGGCACACGCAATCACAGCACTGTCCAATTTGGGATGTGTGTAAAGGCGATTGATGGCGGCACCCGCAGGATGGCGCACCGACGAGATGGGGATGCGGAAGCGGAGATCCCATGTCACCATATAGCCGTCGCTGCTGCCAGTGGTGATCCAGCTCTGTTCCGGGCTGACGCAGAAAGTCTTCAGCATACCTGCATCAAATTAATTCATTAGAACAAGAAAAAACTCTGATCTTGAAGAAGGTACGAAGGACTTGAATCCTACCGCATCGTAAATCGCTCTGTAGTCTCCAGACATGGTTGGGTGTGCGCAAATCCCAGCCTGCCACAACTCCCATCGAGGTGGCAAAAGCGACAATATGCTGAGAACCTATTAGAACCATAAAAGAAGACCATTTAATTAATGCACGGGAAACAAATCGGTTTTCAAACATATTTACATATGAAAAAGTTGCTTACCAGGATCGCAATAGCCCATTTCGATGACCACGCCATCTCGTTTAGGATCGATGGCCCGCTCAAGTTTGACGGCATTTTTAGTAGGGTCATTCTCTAACCTGAGGAATAGAAGCAAAAAAC
>LRSR01004376.1:0-18880 GCA_001579985.1 Hypsibius dujardini
CTGTCTGTCTGTCTGTCTGTCTGTCTGTCTGTCTGTCTGTTTATTTGTTTATTTATTTGTCTGTTTGTCTGTCTGTCTGTCTGTGTTTGTCATCCTCAGTCAAAACAATCATTAGCCTCGAGAGTGTTTAGCCGTTCAAGTGTACCCATCGACATCCTTCTCCGGAGAAATGGCGTTCGTGGCCTTAGCCGAATCGATTGGCTCCTTCGAGTCCAAAGGTAGCTTGAGGAAAAGGACAATTTTCTTTTTATGTTCATCTCACGTAGAACATCCTACACCTTACTTGAAGAATGACCCCGTGGACGGAAGAATCCTGATTCAGACGCTGCAATTCGTGAAGGAGCTGAAACAACAGGACGACAAAAAATCCCTCAGTGAAAGTGTATATCAAGCAGCACAAAAGTAGATCAGCTATAGAAATTGGGGAAATGCATTGCCATACTAATCTGTACCTCCGATTCCGTCGTCGTGTCCGGCAACTTGACATGGCGCGTTTTAATCCCAACCTCGCTCCCAGTTTTCAGCTTGGTTCGAATATAGACGTTCGAGTCCTCCCGATTTCCAACCTTGATAAAAATACGCAGATATGAAACGAATTGCCCGAGACAGACATTCAGACATTCAGACATTCAACCATTCAGACATTCCGACAGGCAGGCAGACAGACAAACAACCAGACAGGCAGCCAGGCAGGCAGGCAGACAGACAGACAGACAGACAGACAGACAGACAGACAGACAGACGCCATGGCTGAATGTTGACGTACCTGTACAATCACCAGTCCCGGTTGAAAATCAGCCGTGCCGGCTTGAGCTCCTGTAGTGCGAAGGTCCTGGATCGTCGACGCCACTTGTTGCAGAACGCTTCTAAAAAGGGAAGGAAAAAGATACAGTGGTTAGCTAGTTACACATTTCAGAAAGTCGCCTGTGCGCAGACAAAATTAAAAGCTTTACAATTTAAAGCGATTCAAGCAAAAAAGGAGCATCAAAGTTTCACGACGCGTACTTTGCAATCAGCTTGCCGTCCAGAATTTGTGCACAGGCAGACGGAGAAGCCATTGAGGAGTAGTCTAAATTTAGGGATTTCGCTTTGAAAGTGAAGAAAAACTGGACGATTTTGAGTTGTGTACGAGTTGTATAGAGCAGAAGTTTGTCTGAAAATTCTCTGCGCAGCAGCGATTGTTATCAGGTTGATCTCCGGTTGAGCGCAGAACTTGAGAAAGTGCGTGCCACCGCAAATAATAGAAACCTTGCGTGAGACATAAAATTTAACCGCAACCGAGACCGAAGCAGCAAAGAAACGTGAATTTTCGCTTCTGCGTCGAGCGACTGAATTAAATCTTGAACGAGAAAAGCCAAACGTGCTACGCGTGAGGCGAGTCACGATGTAAATCATGCATGACTCGTCTCGTTTTCGTTTTGTCAAACAGCTGATAACGCGTCATTCCTCTGACTCACACACTTCGTCTGGGAAAGAAACGAGAAAAACGAGCGACGGGAAAGTTTTCCGAGCGCGGGTTCGTGTCTATGTAATCCCGAGATTTGAAATTTGAGGAACGAGTTATTCATAATTTTTACGTTTCTTTGCTGCCTCGGTTCAACGTGGTCCCGAAATTCGAGGAACGAGGTATTTTTATTTTTTTCAAGTTTCTTCGCGGGTTCAGTTACGGTGCGTTTAAATTTTATGCGTGACGCAAGGTTCACAATGGAAAAGACCCTGGCGCCTGCGGAAGATAGAAACGCCCTGCAGCACTCGAATTCTTGGAAGTGTGAAAGTTGAACCAGTTTTGCACAGAATGAGCTTGAACCACAAACGCAAGTGTTATTTGCCCCACATAAACAGATTAAAAAAAATTTAAAATCAATATCTTGTCTTAACTATATTATTTTCAATAGTTTCAGCATGGCAGTAGTTTCAGTATAAAAATAACGTAATTTTGCCCTTCCATATGACATGCAACAATACCCGCGTGGCAGAAATCCTGCACTAACTGAGTCAGGCCATTCAACTCGGTCTTCGTGTAATGCCATGAAGTCGATGAGTTCAAAGGCTTGAATCGGTTAGAGCACATTTTTTGCCACGTGTGTTTACGGATGGCTTAAACCTTGCACTAACCGATTCAAGCACTTTAACTCGACAACTGTGTACAAGGGCCAAGCAACGAGTTTGGTAGCTTAACTCGGTTAGCGCACATTTTTTGCCACGTGTGTACACACGTGGCTTAAACCTTGCACTAACCGATTCAAGCACTTTAACTCGACAACTGTGTACAAGTGCCAAGCGACGAGTTAAATGGCTTAACTCGGTTAGCGCACATTTTTTTCCACGTGTGTTTACACATGGCATTTGTGCCATGCGTCGTGCCATGCGTTGTGCCATGCCACTTGCCATGCGTTGTGTCAAATTTTCACGCACAATCTGAATAACAATTATTAATTATTCTCCCGTAAATAGAAATCATATCCTCATAAATTTGCCAGATAATTCGCCTGCCTTTCATTAGATTTTATTGCCCTCCGTTCCATCACTCAATATCGAAAATGGATAACGCTGATAACACCAAGGAACCGGATCGCGTATCTCCTTCGACGTGCACCGTTGTCAGGTGAGGCGCGCCAGCACAAGCCAACTTTCTACACACCTGGCCGGATTGCTGGGTGTCAGAGTTCGAACCACTCTTCAGCTGGGCGCAAGCTAAATTGGGTGGCCTGAGTTTGAGCCAAACACCCAGTATTGTGGCCACGTGTGTACTAGTGTTATATTGACTAGTTTAAAATAAAATAAAATAAAATAAAATAAAATTGATTTCATTTTAAATTAAATTAAATTAAATTAAATTAAATTTTAATTTAAACGTGTTAGCTTGAGTGGATATCAAAATTATTTTATCAATATATATTTATTAACCCGTTGCAACAAAATGTCGATTGATTGATGAATTAAGCCTTAAGGGAATGTCACAGAATATTATCAATCAATCAAGCAATCAATTGATCGTGCTCGAACATTTTGAAGCGTCGGTCGTTCAACCTCTCTGCACTGTTCTATTGATTGATTGATTGCATTGAAACGCCGAAACAATTTAATTTTGACTTTACGGAGCACATTTCGCCAAGTTTTGTCATTAAAATATCATGCAACAGAATGTGAAACATGCGAAAGAACAGTCTTGTGCGATTTAACAATTTTTATCGCGAAATTTCTGCCGTGCAATATTTGCACTCTTTATCGTCATCAGCTGATTGCCCTATGACGTCATCATACGAAGCCATGATGATGAGGCGTTCATGCTTCCTGCCTGTGTCTATATGGATACACACGTGGCCACAAGATAGCGCTAACCAAGTTACAACCAACTTTTTACTGGCACCAGCAAATTAAGCTGGTCCAAGTTTGAGCCACTTTTGACTACAGCCTGCCACTGTTTTTCTCATCGCTTGATTTCTTGATTAAGTGTGCAACTTTTAACTGGTACCAGCAAAATAGGGTGGTCCAAGTTTGAGCCATTTTTGGCCACAGCATGCCACTGTTTGTCTCATCGCTTGATTTCTTGATTAAGTGTGCAACTTTTAACTGGTACCAGCAAATTAAGCTGGTCCAAGTTTGAGCCACTTTTGGCTACAGCATACCAGTGCTTATCTCATTGCTTGATTTCTTGATTAAGTGTCCAACTTTTTACTGGTACCAGCAAATTAAGCTGGTCCAAGTTTGAGCCATTTTTGACTACAGCCTGCCAGTGCTTATCTCATAGCTTGATTTCTTGATTGAGTGTCTAGACGAAAAACGAAAACGAAATTCAACAAGGGGACGATTAACAACAACGATGCTCGAATTCATCATCGATAATGAAGATATTCTCGATAGAAATTTATGCGATCTCTAAAAATGTTCGATCGTTAGCTTCCATGTGAACTAAATTTCTTCTACAGTTATTTTTATCAAGAGTCCGTTTATTGAAACTTATTTTGGTTTTTTTTGGCTGACCATTCAAATCAAGCAATCAAGCGATGCCAAAAGCAGTGGCACGCTGGGGCCAAAAATGGCTCAAACTTTGACTGCCCTCATTTGCTGTCACCAGTAAAAATGCTGACACTCAATCAAGCAATCAAGCGATGAGAAGAGCAGTCACACGCTGGGGCCAAAAATGGCTCAAACTTTGGCCACCCTTATCTACTGTCACCCAGTAAAAAAATAAACACCTAATCAAGCAATCAAGCAATGAAAAGCGCAGTGGCACGCTGGGGCCAAAAATGGCTCAAACTTTGACCACCCTTATCTACTGTCAACAATAAAAAAAGGATCACCTAATCAAGCAATCAAGCGATGAGAAGAGCAGTGGCACGCTGGGGCCAAAATTGGCTCAAACTTTGGCCACCTATTAAAAATTTGGTTCGAACTTGGTCAGCGCTGTCTTGTGGCCGCGCGTGTATGTGAAGTTGTGCATCGTCATGTAACACATGTTTCCGCTGTCGTAATCACTTCCCAGCCATCACCTCACTCACTCACTCACCACACACAGAGACACACACAGAGAGAGACAGAGACAGAGAGAGAGACAGAGACAGAGACGCATGATTTGGTTCCTTCCCGTGATCGCACGGAGAACGCGCGCAGACAGACAGACGCCCGCGTGTTGAGTTTCGTGAAATTTCTAAGCGATCGATCTGTTCCGATCTGCGCCGTTTTTCTACGCTTCATCTTATGTCCTTGAAGTTTGATTGTTGATTTTCTCCCGGTGGTGTTCTTTTTTTGACAATTTTTTTTGACAATTTTTTTTCATCGATTTAAAGGAATTTTTTAGGCGTGGTGTGGTGGCAACCGGGGGGAATGGCGGCGGCGATCCCAGCGAGCCTCAATCCTGCGGGCATAACTACTTTTTGTTACTCCATTTTCAGAGCTGCCACCGGTTGGTTGCCCTCATTTTCCCCCGCTTCCTGGATGCCGTCGTTGCGATGGGTCCCCACGTCCGATGAGGCCCTGGCTGCGGCGGAACGGACGATTCTTGCTTGTAAGGCGCGGATCTCTTTTTTCAACTCTTTTTTATTTTTTTTTTTATAATGGCAAAAAAAATTTCCGTTCGAATTTTTGTAGAAAAAGGGCCAATTTTATATTCTTTTTTTATAATGGAAAAAATTATTCGTTCAATTTTTTCGTAGGAAAGGGGGCGATTTCTTCTTCCTCCAAATTGATGTTAAAATATAAAATATAAAATAAAAATAAAAATAAAATAAAAAAAAAAATTTTTTTTTATAAAACGTTTCGAATTATTTCCGATTTTTCATTTTGTTTGGGCGGATATGTTTTTTCTCGCAGATCTGAAGACGCCTTATGAAGGGAAGTTCATCACGGTCGTGCCGGATGATTCGGTAACGCGACCGGATCCGAGCAAAGCTTCCCATCGGATATGGACAGTTTCCATGAACACGGAGCAGCCGATTTCGGAGACGCCGATCGTCCTCGTGCACGGCTTCGGCGGCGGCGTCGGAATGTGGGCGCAAAACCTCGATGCCTTAGGTAGCAGGAAATGGAGCTTTTAAAATTATTATGTCTGTTCTTCTGAAGAAGAATGATTCGTTTCCAGCATTCTAATCCAAACTGAAGAGTTGACTGACAATTTTATAACACCACATCGGATCGATGAATTGCTTGATTGGGTCGATTGTAAATAGGATTACCGAAAAAAACATTACCAAAGTTTCCAAGGTAACCAAAGTTACCAAGGTTACCAAAGTTACCACGGTTACCAAAGTTACCACCGTTACCAAAGTTACCACGGTTACAAAAGTTACCACCGTTACCAAAGTTACCACGGTTACAAAAGTTATCACGGTTACAAAAGTTACCACGGTTACAAAAGTTACCACGGTTAAAGAGGGTACAAAAGTTACCACGGTTACAAAAGTTACTACGGTTACAAAAGTTACGAAGGTTGCAAAGTTACAAAGGTTACAAAAGTTACATAGGGCCGAACATTAGGAATGTGTTTGATAAATGATTGTTTGCTTCAGCCTCCCGTCGACCACTCTACGCCTTCGACGTGCTGGGATTCGGTCAGTCCTCCCGGCCGGCCTTCAGCACCATCGCGGAAACTGCGGAGTCACAGTTCATCGATTCCATGGAAGCTTGGCGGAAGGAGATGAAGCTTTCTAAGTTCATCCTCCTCGGTCACAGTCTGGGGGCTTTTCTGGCGGCCAGCTACAGCCTGAAGTACCCGGAACACGTGCGCCACCTCATCATGGTCGATCCTTGGGGTTTGCCGGAGAGACCGCTGGACAAGGACCAGCAGAAGCTGCCGATTCCGTTTTGGATTCGGACGGCCGCGGCGGTGCTGCAGCCGTTTAATCCGCTGGCGGGATTGCGGGCGGCTGGACCGTGGGGACCGCGGTTGGTGGGCCGGTTTCGGCCGGATTTGCAACGGAAGTTCTCGACGATGATCGCGGAGGAGAATGCTATTTTTGATTATATTTATCACTGCAACGCGCAGGCTCCTAGGTGAGACCTTCAGAGGCAGACAGACAACCAGACAAACAGCCAGACAGACAACCAGACAGACAGACAGACAACCAGACAGACAGACAACCAGACAGACAGACAGATAGTCAGTCAGACAGACAGATAGTCAGTCAGACAGACAGATAGTCAGTCAGACAGACAGACAGACAGACAGACAGACAGGCAGGCAGACAGACAGACAGACAGTTAAGGTACGGCAACGGTTACCACATACTGGGCAACTGCATACCACATTTCAATGTTTGGGTTTGTTCGCAGGCAGTTTATCGGTGTTCCAGTCAGTGGTGAAATGTTTGTTTATGATTGCTCTCTTTCAGTGGTGAGTCAGCGTTCAAGGCGATGACTGGGGGCTTCGGGTGGGCGAAATCGCCCATGTCAGGCCGAATGACTACCATGGCGTCTCACGTGCCGGTTTCGTTTATTTACGGTTCTCGATCGTGGATCGATCACAACGTGGCGTACACGGTGAAGGACAGCAGAAACGATGCCTTCACGGAAATCATCGTATGTTCACCACTTAGTCCCTATCCACGCACATTTTGAATTTCGGCAGTCTTCCTGTCTGGCTGCTGAATGTCTGTCTGCCTGTCAGCCAGCCAACCTGTCTGTCTTTCTCTCTGCCTGTCTGCCTGTCTGTCTGTCTGCCTTTCTGTCCATCTGTCTGTTTGTCTGTCTGTATGCTTGTCTGCCTGCCTGCTTGTCTGTCTGTCTGTCTGTCTGTCTGTCTGTCTGTCTGTTTGTCTAGATTCATTCCGAAGTCTTCTGAAAGTGTTTCTCTCTTGCAGTTGGTGAGCGGAGCCGGTCACCACGTCTACGCAGATAAACCCGCTGAATTCAACGACCTAGTGGGGAAGATCTGTCGACGGGTCGACGATGAGGACGCGAAAAAGTCCAAAATCTAGTGGAACACTCTTTTTATTTCCCAAATGGAAACCGTTTCCCCTTTCCTGAGAGCTTGTCCAGTCACTCAGTCACTCAGTCACTCAGTCAATCAAGCCAAGACAGATTTATCCAAGTTACATAGATGATTTTGTTTGCGTGTAGAAATTTTTTTTGAAGGCGGTGGAATGTCTTGACTATTTCTTTTACTTTTTCCCGTTGAAATAAATAGTTTTTATTTTAAAAAAATTAGTCCAATGTAATTTGGCAGTGGAAGAGAAACTCAATCGAGAAGGAGTTCGGCTGCTTTTCCATTCGCGTCGACGTCGCTTTTCATTCCATTCATCAAATGCCATTCTCGTTTTTCATGAGCCAGCATAATGTCAGTCACGAAGAAGACCTAAACAAAAAACGTCAAAATTATTTCCTGTAAGCTTTACCAATCAATCAATCAATCAATCAATAGGCCATCAAAATCATTCATTAAAAAATTAAATTAAATTAAATAATTAAATTTCTAAATTGAATTTATTAAAGCTGCATCCGATAAGCTCACGGAGGCAAAATGCAAGGCGTGTACCTGTGAGGCCACAAAGACAAGGGTGATGGCGTAGAAGAAGTTGGCATTGGCACTGCCGACTTCGATCCACAGTTTCCAGAGGATGGGGAAGAGGACGGCCGCCACCAGCAACATCACTACGACCACCAGGGACTGCCGCATGTCTGAGAAAAGAGTAAAGCAGACATGCAGGCAGACATCAAGCAGAGAAGCAAACAGACAGACAGACAGACAGACAGACAGACAGGCAGACAATCAGGCACAGTCAAGCAGACAGGCAAACAGTCAAGCAGACAGACAAACAGTCAGGCAGACAGACAAACAGTCAGGCAGACAGACAAACAGTCAGGCAGACAGACAAACAGTCAGGCAGACAGGCAGGCAGGCAGGCAGTGAAGCACCCCCTCCCCGCTTACGGGGATAGAGACGTTTCCAGATGGGGAAGAGGCTCAAGTAAAAACCGACGTCTCCATAAGACGGATACGGTTTGAAGATGGTTATGAGTGAGAGAAGCGTAAAGATGGCAAACGGTGGGTCGTGTCTATGAATGCGCAAAACGGTATGGGCTCAGTTGATCCATAATTTAACCGCCGCCAAACGGACAAAGCGATTAAAACCTACCGTAATTTGATCGACACCGGAACGGAATAAATGCAGATATTGAGAAAAAAGATCCAGGTAAAGAATGTGCGAAACTGCTCGAACATCTCGGTGAAGAAATACCAGAAGAGACCGATATTAGGTGTTAGATCAGGCGCGAAGACTCTACAGAAGTAAATAACCCAGCGAACGATTATAACTTTACACCACCTGTGACTGCCTTTTGTCAATCCAGTTCAGTCTGTCTGTCTGTCAGTCTGTCCGTCTGTCCGTCAGTCTGTCTGCCTGCCTGCCTGCTTGTTTGTCTGCCTGCCTGCCTGCTTGTTTGTCTGCTTGTTTGTCTGCCTGCCTGCCTGCCTGCCTGTCTGTCTATCTGTCTGTGTCTGCCTGCCTGCCTGTCTGTCTAGCTGTCTAAATGTCTGTTAAATGTCTGTCTGTCTATCTATCCGTCTAAATGTCTGCCTGTTTGCCTGACTGTTAGCCGGTTTATCTGTCAGTTTATCTGCCTGCCTGGTTGCTCGGCATGCATGAATGTATCTTCGCATGAAATCTTACGCGAATCCATAAACTCCTCGAATAAACGACCACGATCCCATAATGACACTAGATCCAATCACAAGAGCCGCCAGAATTCCTCCAAATATCCCCAAATGAATCACCAGCCTCGCAATATGGAATTTGCGACTGGAGCGACATTTCTCTGGCGCATTTTGCTGCAAACCAAATCAACACGATTCTTGTTCATGAAAGCTGAAAGCTGACTTAATGACTGACATTTACGGTACAATGTCCGCCAGAGGATCAAAATCGTCCACTCCGACTTACCAAAAGATATAGATGTAACGCTGGGAAGAGCAAGAACATGTACAGTGTCTGATATGTAGCCAGAGCTAGGAAAAAGAGCGACGAAAGACGAGACAGCAAACTGGGACCTGAAAACAACATCAAAATTTGTCTGTCTGTCTGTCTGTCTGTCTGCCTGCCTGCCTGCCTGCCTATCTCTCTGTCTGTCTATCTGTCTGTCTGTCTGTCTGTCTGTCTGTCTGTGTGTCTGTGTGTCTGTCTGTCTGCCTGTGTGCCTGTCTGTCTGTCTGTCTGTCTGTCTGTGTGTTTGCCTGTCTGTGTGTCTGTGTGTCTGTGTGTCTGTGTGTCTGCCTGTCTGCCTTTCTGGTGAGGTACCCTGTGAAGCTGAAAGAAGCATAGCAGCCAAGAGGAAATTGGTGAAGACGGACGTCGTCTTTTCCAGGCACGATCCGATGATGTGCGGATTAAATAGATACCTACATAAACGAGTTTGAGCTCTCACAGCTGACAATTCTGTTGAAGAAACATTTAAAATAGGACGATGTACAGCGTATTCACCCACCACAGCAAAACCATCCGAGGCACGGTGACAATGTCGGCGAAAGGCACGAGGAGCTTACTAGTTCCGCTGGCATGCTTCTCCTTAGCTTTCTGCTCTGACACTATCTGCAAAAAAGAACATCAATGAAATAGATGCTTTACTTTCATTCAATCAACCAAGTGCAACTGATTCAATTCCAATCAATCAATCAATCGACCGAATGCAACTGATTCAACTCCAATCAATCAATCAATTAACCTATTAGAACTAATCCAATTCTAATCAATCAGTCAATCAAGTGCAACTGATTTAATTCCAATCAATCAATCAAGCAAGCGCAACTGATTCAATTCTAGTCAATCAATCAATCAACCCATCAAGTGCAACTGATCAATCAATCAATCAATCAAGCGCCAATGATTCGATTCTAATCAATCAATCAATCAATCAAGCAAGCGCAACTGATTCAATTCTAGTCAATCAACCAATCAAGTGCAACTGATCAATCAATCAAGCAAGCGCAAATGATACGATTCTAATCAATCAATCAATCAAGCAAGCGCAACTGATTCAATTCAACTTCTCCACTTCTCTTTCCCTTGCCTTACCGTATCTTGGACGAGGTTGCGCGCAAAGAAGAAGAGCAGGAAGGCCGTCACGACATCTAAAACCTAAGAAAAAATAACTAAAATACACGACAAACGACGTTTGTTTGCGATCTTTCTACCGGGAATATCAGGTCGATCCCAAAACAGCTGATCCTTTTTTTAAGCACGGCGAAAAGAACCAAACAAAGCGGCGTCTAAAGAAAAAAACACGTTGGATTAATTGCTTCACACACAAATGTGGAAGAGAATGTCCCTGTTCATTTTTTCACCTCATGGAAAATGTCCCCGGAATAAGGATCCACTCCGGAATCGTATAAAAATGAGCCCTCCAAAACTGAAGAAAGATCCGATCGTGATAAACAATTCCAGTCAAGCGTTGATTGATGTATTAACAGTGCGATAAAGCGTTGAAGCGATCACAATTGATTGCTTCATTGATTGATTGTTGCGCAAAACGAAGAGTCTACGATTGACTGATTGATTGATTTGCTTGATTGCGCAAAACGCACAGTCTAGAATTTGCTTGATTGCTTGATTGCATAGAACGAACAACATTACAGTGGCTATTGATTGATTGCTTGATTGCTTGATTGCACAGTACGAACAACATTACAGTGGCCATTGATTGATTGGTTGATTGACTCGGAATTTTCGAACACCGAAACTGCTTGAAACTCTGCACACTTTAAGTCGCCATGAAGGAATTTAAGCAAAGGTGTGTGCAGTAAGGAAGTTAACCGTACCGCGCTGCCAGGAATTGGTCGGGACGGAAAATTCGACGCGCTGAGAGACGAGTTTGGGGAGATCGGAGAAGATGAGGCCGGATCGAAGGGCGAAACCCGCGGCAGCCGCTCCAACCAACACGGCCAGCTCCATCACCAGTGAAATGGGATGGCTTCAAGATTTCTGACGATGGGAATTGGGAACAGCCGACGCAGGAGGGTAGAATTAGAAAGAGGCTGAAAAAGAACAAGCAAACTCCAAAGAACAAGAGGAACAAATCGGAACTGCGACGTGAACAAGTGCAACAAGCCCGCGAACGAAGCTAAAGCCTTCGAACAAGTTGGAGTAGTCAGCGAACCTGTCGGAATAGTCTGCGAACAAGATACAAAATTTGGGAACAGGATAGAGAAATTTAAGAACAGGTCTGGAAAGTGCGCGAACAAGTCGGAAACGCTTGTCTTTTGTGACTAGCTCATGGAACTTGTCGATTGATTAGTCGATTGATTTGCTTGAATTCAAAGTGGCTTTTTTTATTGTCTTTCCCGTTTTGTCTTCAGTCTCAAATTGGTTTTTCATTTTCGGCTGTCTCACGCAGTTCCTTCTACGGGACGGGAAGATTGTGCGCATCTTTTACCACGTCACAGTGAAAAGCGAACCAAAAATGGCCATTCCCGTGCCGAAAAATGTCCTCCCTCCGTTTCTGCGCGAAAGCGAAAAAGTAATTTACTCCGACGGCGACGTGCATGGATCGCTTTACTGGCTCAGCTTCTGCCAGGTGTGCAAGAAACTGCGCAACAGAAAAGGCATGCTGGAGGAGATTGAAATGCACCGCTGCACGGCCTGTTCGGAGACATTCACCATCACTGAGAACAGCGACAAGGAAAAGGGGTAAATTCATTTCCTAATTTAAGAACTGCTCAAGCTACTTTTTTTGTGAAGAAAAGTTGGAAGAATTATTTAGGGAAAGTGCTGAAAACTGCTTCGAACTTTTCTACTGATTTTTAACTCAATCAATCAATCAATTGATCGTTTCACGCACCAGCTGACCAAACTCTCAATCAATCAATCAATTGATCGTTTCACGTACCAGCTGATCAAACTCTCAATCAACAATCAATCAAAGGCAAGCCGGTTGAAAGGTTGATGCATTATTATTTGCTCGTTTTCGCCCTTCCAACCACATTGGATATTGTTGAATCTATTTTTCTGATGACGAATTGACAACTGTACTTTTTTCTAAAAGAAAAATGGGAAGTTGAAAGGACTTTCACGGGAATAGATCGGGAATAGAGAGGCAGCTGATTTCTGAGCTAATCAAGCAATCAACTGATCTTTTTAATGCGTCAGTTGATGAAGCACGCAATCACGCAATCAATCAAAGGCATGTTGCTTGCAATGCTTTTCAGCTGCCCTGTGTGCTTCGAGTGCCCTTGCTGTGGACAGACTCTCGTCGTTCGGACTGCCCTCTTACCGTTGCCTGTCGTTGCAAAGGAATCTGTCGATGAAAAGGCCGCGCAGCAGGAGAAGTAAGCGGAAGTCGCAGAGTTGACCGTTTCCATCGTGAGAATATAATTGACTCACTCGGTCAATCGATTGATTGATTGATTGTTTGTTTCTATCGTCAGAATATAGTTAGATCACTCAGTCAATTGATTGATTGATTGATTGTTTCTACCGTGAGAATACAATTCGATTATTCGGTCGGTTGATTGGTTGATTGACTGTTTCTATCGTGAGAATATAATTTGAATGTTTGGTCGATTGATTGATTGATTGATTTTTGAAGCGTATTTATTGTCTTCTTCTTTGATGAGGCGATTCCATCTGGTGTGTCAGACTTGCCGCTGGTCAAGCCGTGCCGCCGGCATCCCCGACGCCACTCGCCTTCCTTCCATCAGTTCACCCTGGCGTTTCAAGCCCGACACCATGACACCCCAGGATCCGCGGGAAGAAATGACGCTGCTGTCCGACTACTACCGCGCCGTTAGCATCCCCGATAAAGTCATCCCCTTGAAGAGTCCGCAAAAGTCCAAGCGGCTCACCAAGAGCCCGGCGTACCCTTCCGTCCTCGGGGACAAGTACAAACTCGTCTCTGTGGCGCAGAAACGCATCTCCAGTGGCGTAGGAGGATCCGCCGGTAAGCTGCACGCTTGGCCAAAAATGGCTCAAACTCTGACCACCAAATTTTGCTGGGCGTCAGTCAAAAATGGCTCAAACTCGGACCACTCAATTTTGCTTTGGCCAAAAATGGCTCAAACTCTGACCACCCCATTTTGCTGCACGCTTGGCCAAAAATGACTCAAACTCCGACCACCAAATTTTGCTGGGCGCCTTTAAATTGGCTTTAATTCGGTCAGCTTGATGTTTTTGCCACGTGTGTAGGTCTAGCGACGCAGGATTTGGTCGTGTTGGAGGCGAAGCTGCCCAAGCCGGAGTGTTTGTCTGAGGCGGCGATGGAAGAAGTCGAGGAAGAGGAGCTGCTGCGGTATTTGTCAGAGGATCAGGCGGAGAAACGATTGGATTGGAAGCAGCGGCTGCAGTGGCCCGGGGAGCAACCGGAGAAAGTGGATGGCCTGGCTCCACGCAGGAAACCCCTGGCGAGTAAATTGGTCTGGAAGTGTCGAAGCTGTCTGCACATTATGTGCAAAATGGACTATACAGGTATGCAGACAGACAGACAGACCTATAGACAGACAGACAGATAGACAGACAGACAGACAGACAATCAGTCAGACAGTCAGACACACAGACAGACTTACAGATAGATAGACATACAGACAGGCAAACAGACAGACATACAGACAGATAGACACACAGACAGGCAGACACACAGACAGACAGACAAACAGTCAGGCAAGTTGTTTTTCTGTGGCTCTTCCAGCTCAGACGTACGCTTTCAAGATGAATAGCTCAGCCCCCCTTCTCGTCCCGACCATTCAACCATGTAAGCCGGCGAAATTCGTTGTGGGCCAAGTGTGCGAATTCGTTGTGGTAATTCGAAATCCATTGGGACACGACGTGCACATGTCCTTCACGGCGCCTCTACCGGACGAGGAATCGCCCGCTTGGATTGATGGAATGGCGGCGTCCAATTTGACTCTTCCAAAGGGGCCGGTCATTCTCCTCAACCGTGCGTGTGCAGCAGATGAGAAGAGTCTGGGCGGAACAGACTCCTTGGCTGGAGAAGATTCCAGGTGTGTTGACGCATTTTTTGTATAGCAAGTCTGCCGGTTATGTGCAGTGCTTTCATGCTTTTGCAGTGCGATCGCATTTCGGAAATTGTACACTGTTGGTTTACGCTTTTCCTGTGTACCTCTGTCCGCCGAATCGGACACATGGGTAAGTCAAAACAGACAGACACACAGACAGACACACAGACAGACAGACAGACAGACAGACAGACAGAGAGACACACACACACACACACACACACACACACACACACACACACACAGACAAGCACACAGACACACAGACACACAGGCAGATACACAGACAGACAGGCAGGCAGGTAGATAGATAGACAGGCAGGCAGGCAGGCAGGAGGATAGATAGACAGACAGACAGGCAGGCAGGCAAGGCAACTTTGTGTTGCAGGTGTCCTTCTATACTCGTTACGACTTCCTGGAGACTCAGACGACAGTCTTCACAACCGGAAAGTCAGACACTGCGGTCAGTGGGGACACTGCGGCCAAAGAGCCGATTACAACTTGGATCAGCCTGCGGATTGATATGAATCTTGGTCGTGCTGCTGCGAAATGAGAATTTTGTTGTTGTTTTTTTCGTCTTTTCTAATATTTCAAAATAATATGCCATTATCCGGTGAGGGGAGTTCTTATCTTACTGCTTTACAGCGCACTCATGCTGATGTCACATGTGCATCCTTATTTTGGTACCAGTATACAACAATTTCATTTTTACCTTTCCTGTTCGATAACATGCACAATTCATTTTAAAAAGAGACCAGTTCAGAAACCATTTCAGAAACCAGTTCAGACACCAGTTCAGACATCAGTGCAGAAATCAGTTGGAGATGTTATTTTTGGAAGAGATTCGGCTTGTCTGATGCAGACTGGAAAAAAAAGGGATGTGGTGTTGTTTTTTTAAAATTATAATTATATATAATTATATATATAATATATAAATAATTATACAAGACTTTGGCTTTTACCGATGGTAAAGACAAAGGTGCCCCCGCACCTTTAGAAGGTTAGGGGGATCCAATAACATGTACAGTGTTTTTCCTATCATTGCTCGATTCAGTGACACGTTTCAGTTATTGCGCAATCAATCAGTCATGATCAATGACTTTACGCGCTCGCATTCGTACAAAATTTAAATGGACTCGGGCCGCTTAGATTTTAAATGAATAATGTAAATGTATTGTTTCATAGAGCGGCGACAGAAACTGTCAAAAGAAATCCAGGGATTTTTATTGATTTATGAGGGGGCTTCGCCCCCTCAACCCCCAAGCGGAGGGCTTTGCCCCCCGTACCCCCCACTGCCGGCGCTTAAGTCATCGGCCCCAGCGATGGGCTCAGACTCTTGGAGGCAGGGGGGCTTTGACCCCTGTTTCAATTATTGCGTAATCATTGACCGTTGAGGTCCTTGCTGAGAAATTTCTTCGATTTTTTTAAAATCCCGAATACTTGGTTATTAACTTGCTCAGTTGTGTCGGAGTTCAACTGGTTGAGAGGTGATTCAGTCTGTTCAGTAAAGTGTGTAAGTATGGATAGCTAGTTCAGTCGGTGTTTTTCGGTGTCGGAATGTTTTTTACATTGACCGGCAACAGAAACTGTTAATAGAATCTAGTGATTTTCCTTGATTGAATGAGGGGGCTTCGCCCCCGCAACCCCCAAGCGGAGGGCTCCGCCCCTGGCGCTAAGTCGTCAGTGCGGTAAGGCATCATCCACAAATTACATAATCAAAAAATGGCCCTTTTTCGACCACCCACCTACCCAGATAATTATAATTATACTGGAGGGCGGGGCCTATTTTACTGGGAAGTAATCAAGGGTTCAAACCGCCCACCCACGCTCCAATGATTACGTAATATGTGGATCATGCCTAACAAACAGGACAGAAAGGACAGACAGGATAGACAGGATAGACAGGACAAACAGGACAAACAGGACAGTCGGATAGACAGGACAGACAAAAAGGATAGAAAAGATAGACAAAATAGAAAGGACAGGACAGAGAGAAAGAACAGAAAGGATGTGCAGGACAGAAAAGACAGGACAGACAGGACAGGACAGTCTGACCGGACAGGACAGACAGGACAGACAAAAAGGACAGAGAGGATGTACAGGACAGAAAGGACAGAAAGGACAAGCCAGACAGGACAGGACAGTCGGACAGGACAGGGCAGACAAAAAAGATAAACAAGACAGAAGCCTTGATAAGAAGAATAAGACTTACTCAAACTTTCAATCTATGAATCCACAAACAAACAAAACCAAACTTATTCAATTAGACAATCGAAGTCTTTCTAAGCAAAAAAATTGAAACAACCAATTAATAGGAGAGAATAGGACAGAGTTTAATAGGACAGAAGAGAATCAAATCTATCACTCAATCTATCGAGCCGTTAGTCACCAAACGAAATTGAGTCATTCAATCAAGCACTAACAGGAATAAAAATGATCAATCAGTCAAATCATTAAGCCATGTGGAACCAAGTTTAATTGAATCAATCAAATATTCAATGTGGCCGTATTGGAAAAGGACAAAACAATTGAATCAATAAAAAATTCAACTTAAAACTAAATATTTATTTAAAATGCCAATTATTCAATTATTTCACCTGTCAATCAATCAATCAATCCGATTATCGATCAAATTTTCAATCAGTTGATTCATCAATCAATCGATCAAACGATAAATAAATCGATCATTCAATCTTCACAAACCTTCAATCAAACAATCCGCCAAACAATCAATCAATCTATCAATCTATCAGCCAATCATTCAATCATTTCATTAATCAATCCATCGACTAATCGAACAACCACTCAAAGAATCAATCGACTTGTCCCTCAAATAATCAAACGATCAATCAAAAATTCAATGCAACTTTCAATCAATCATGTGATCAATCAATCCATTCATCAATCGATCAATCAATCCAACTATCAATCAATCGATCCACCTACCAAACAAATGTTCATTCAGTCGACCAATCAATCAATTAATCAATCCACTTAACATTCAATCATTTAATCAGTCAATCAATCAATCAATCAATCCAACGGTAAATCGATCAATTTCCAATCTTCCTAAACCTTCAATCAAACAATTTACCGGGCCACCAGGGAAGGGGGGGGGCGACCCAAACCCCAAGAGGGAGCTCAGACCCTCGGGGGAAAGGTTCTGACAAAAAGACAAACAAACAGAACCAATCAATCAAACGAGCCTTGAATCCTAATAAAGAACTGACTCAGTCAATCAATTTATCGAAACTGAAATGAACATAACATAATTATTAAATATTCACTCAATCAATCACTCAAGCTTAGATTAGCAGAATAAGACTTGCTCAAACATTCAATCTATGAAACAATAAAAAAAAAACCAAATTTAGTCAATCAGACAATCGAACCTTTTTTAAACAAAAAAATTGAAACACTCAAGTTTATTAGGACAGAAGAGAATCAAATCTATCAATCAAACAATCGAGCCGTTATTCACCAAACGAAGTTTAGTCAATCAATCGATTCGCCTATCATTCAATTGATATATCTATCCGTCTATCAATCAGTTTCGCTTTAAATCAATCAATCCATCTCCTTTCAATCAATCAAATCCCCTATGAATCAATCAATCAATTCCCCCATCAATTCAATCAATCAATTCTCCTAACAATCAATCATTCAATCTATCCCCCTTTCAACCGATAAAATCAATCAAATCATTTCAATCAATCAATTCAATTATCAATCAATCGATCAATCCACTTACGAGTTGTATAAACTTATAATCAATCGATCGACCACAACGGTTGACACATAAGCATCTAATGCTTGACGAACCATGGTATAATACTGCTTGGATATTGTTCAAGTCTTCCCAATGCGGTGAATGGCGAAAACGGGATTTGCGGAAATCTTTGCGTAAATGCTAAAACCGTTTGGAAAATATTGTTTGGCACATATTTCGCCGTGTTTTGAAATAATTTGAAACACCATTATTGCAATCCCAAAAATGCCAAACTAAAAACTGTATAGTATTGCAAACACAGTCGATAAAGTAAGACTTTTCAGTTTTTTTCACTGCTGAGGTCGTTGCTTGAGACTAACATCAATTTTTTTACGGATAACGGATACTGAAATGGTGAACTGTTAAGTTTTGTTGGAGTTCAGCCGGTTCAGTCGAAGTTCAGTCGTTTCACTAAAGTGCGTTTATTATTACGCAATACCTGACCGCTCGGGTCAAAACTGGACATTACCATTGTTTCCCCCAGGGGTGGAGGGCTATGACCCCCTGGAGTCATGGGGTTCTGATCCCATGGGGGTGGGGCTTTCTGATCCCCTGGGGGCACGGGGCTCTGATCCCCCAAGGGTGGGGGCTATGACCCCCTGGAGGCATGGGGTTCTGACCCCCTGGGGGTAGGGCGCTTTGACCCCCTGGGAGCGTGGGGCTTTGATCCCCTGG